>JAUMHI010000055.1:701514-720915 GCA_032359435.1 Enteromius unitaeniatus | reverse complement strand
TTTAACGGGAAAAGTATAAAAAGCACTGCTGTAATCAACACTATCTTCTTGCAGTGTGACCAGTTGGATGGTAAAAATAAACACTAAACATGCCAAAAACAGTGAAAAGAAAGTTTTTGAGTCAAGAAAAAAAGGGCTTAATCCTAGCTTTACTGGCACAAGCATTTAGTGAGCATTAAGTTGCTTCTATCCTTAAAATTTTTAAGACGGCAGTTCTCAAAAAATTTAACAAACATGCATTGTTTTGTATTGGTGATTTTAACAGTATTAAGAATAAAACCCAAAAGAAATATTTTTCTGCAGTGATCTCTTAGTTTTTTTCCAGAGCTGTGTATGGTCGGCCTATATGTGGTGGTGGGCCGGCTGGACCATAAAATGCCAGGGCCGATAATTACTCCCAGTCCAGCCCTGTTTTGAAAAACTATTGGTTCTTGTGTGTCTCGTGATCGATTGCGTCGTGCTACCGGATGGGAGTATGTTTTCTGAATGAGATGACAGCGTGTGAACAGAGCGGGATCATTTTTAGTGATTAAAACCTTGTGTTTAAGGTTACATTTACACTAATCTGGATAAATTTGAAAATTGTGTTTTCTTCTAAAAACGTTCCGCGTCCACACTATCGTTTTCAATCGTTTCCGAAGACTTGATCATCCACAGTGAAACAACATGTGTGAAACGTAAGACGATTCGATTCCATCTGCCGTTTATTTACTTACATTACGTCTTCTTTGAAGAAAAGCTGATATGAATCCTTGTCAAAATTGAGAGCAAACAAAACAACTGCTGTACAATGCCGTCTGCCATCAGTTGAACTGGTCACATGACTGAATCATATGACTAAAATGCCTTATCGTTTTCGAAAGCCTCCGTTTTCACAAAAATAATTTTTTAGAAATAATCGTTTCCTGTGATAAAAACAGGGTTTTCATGTAAATGAGAGGCCAAACCGCAGGGAAATATCTGTATATTTACACCTATGTTTACACCTTCGTGTTAGCGGGGCCCTACTCTATTCTTTACATAAAGACTTCGTATGGCTTCAGAAGACTTGAAATGTGACACGATTTGTTTGTAATGTATTTATACCACTTGTTTATAATTAGTTTGTGCAATAAATACCTGTACAGTAACTGCGTTTGCGTGTGTGTTTATATTGCTCAGAGGTGGGTAGTTTTAGGGTGGGCAACGTAGGTGCGACGTTTTATGTTGGTCTGTCCTGGTTTCCCCCGTCTTTGTATTTTTGGTTTAGTCCTGTCCTTATTTGGTATTTCCTGCAATTATGTTCTCATTAGTTGATTCTGTTCTCCTGTGTTTTTTCCAGCTGCCCTCACTTTTGGTTATCAGTTCTTGTGTATTTAAAGCCCATGTTTTTTGAGTTATCTGGTGTTGATGTTACGTGAGTGTCTGCTAATCTGGTTTTGTTGTCGTCGCTGCCTCATCAGCCTGTTGTTTGGTTATATCGTGTTCTGTCTAAATAAACGTTGCATTCCGAAGTTCCTCGTCCTCTGCTTTCTGCCATGCTAAGAAGCGCGGCTGCACACTTCACCACAACGGACCATTCATGACAGTAGGGGTGGTGTTTGGTGCTCCAATAAACCTAAAAAAAATGTATAATACATTTATATATGCATGCAAACCATTACATTAAGCCAAACAACGAAAGATCCCTCACATCGAAAAGTGCCTAAATAGAGGTACCTTGAGCATCAAAAAATGAGGCAAAACTGTTTTGACCAAGCGTCAAAATGTGACGAGTTGGAGTGAGACTGTGTTGCGTATTCGGTTTTGTTTGGGTGTGTTTTAAAATAGTTTACATTTCCCCTCCCTCAGCACTGCCACATATACTTAGTATTAAGTAAATATATTTTAAATATATTACATTTTTTAAAAGGCTGAATTATTTTCTTCATTCTAAATAAAAGTGCTTATCTTTACATCATCTATAATATCAGACTTACATGAAGATAAGCATTTATCCTTTGTTTAAACATTTTAATTAATTGCATCATTAATTCAAGTAAAGCACACTAAGGTATAAGGACTTTCAAAGCTCATTAAAATCTGTGCCAGAGCAAACATCAAAACCTCATCAAAGCTTCATTAAGGCACAACCACCAAGGTTTACAGTCACTATTTTAAAAGTCTATTTTTTAAGCAATGCTTCATGGGTTTTAAATGTATTTCCTTGGTGTTACATCAAATGGTGATTGTTCATCATAAGAGTCCCCTGTTCTGACACGAGTGGGCAGACAACGGTGAACTTTCTATGTATGAAATAAGAAGGAAAAACAGGATCTATAATCAGTTCTGAAAAACCACATCTTAAACAAGAGCTTCAAAAGGACAGACTCAACAGCCACAAACACGTTGAGGGCATATCAGAATCAATCCCCCTCTTCACTGCCAACTGCTCTCAGATGATTGAACAAGATAATGTTAAATGTGGAGAGAGTTTGTATGCCTAAGGTGATACATGTTCCAATAATAGTGCATTTGTTTTTCACAAAATATCCAAAAGGAGATAAAAGCATCTGACATTATTTGTCTAAACACAAGTCAGTAACACTTTACAATACGGTTCCCTTTGTTAAAATTAGTGAGCTGCATTATTTTAAATCAACAAAGAATAGTTGTATTTTTAGGAAATATTTTATTTATGATTTTATTCATATACCAAATGCATTTCTTGTTGGTAGTTAATGTTACTTAATGCATTACCTGATGTCAATAAAAGGAGCTTTATTGTGAAATGTTACTGACAATTTAATGGCAGTATGTTGGATTCGAATATGTTTCGCACATTGTTGAGCTTTTACTTAAAAAATCAATTATTAAATTGATGCGTTTTCCATAGAGGTAACATTAGACCATGTTATCGTATCAAAAATTGCACGACTTAGCATGCTTTACAATATTTTATGTTTTCAGATGTATTCAATAAAGTGTTTTTTTTTTTTGTTTGTTTTTTTTTTTTTTAGAACACATTATGTTTTAATGTTTTAAAATGTGCACTGCTTAAAAAAAGAGGAGGGAGAGAGTTAGCATTGCTTTATGTAGTGATTGAAATTATTCCACAAGTGCTTTCTTACTCTTTTTATTCAAACCATGTATAACTATAAATTGTAGTTTAAGTATATAGACCAGCTTCATTAAACTTCATTAATACAGTACATCTGAATGAATTTATTTGTTCTGCCAGACACCAAGGAAGATTTTGGGTCACCATTGACTTTCATAGTATTTCTATGGAAGTACATATCCTTTTCTATGGAAGTCAAATAATGACAGAATTTTAATTTTTGGGTCAACTATTGAACTTAACATAAAAGCTGATGCATGCGTCTAATGAGGCTAGCTACAATGCCAGTGCTAACTTAAACATGTCCCTGGAAATCAATTTAAGTAAGAACAAACTATAGTGAACAACTTAATTTTCACAGCTGATAATTAAAAGTAAGGCATCAGATGTTTTTTTTTTTCCAAATGAAACATCTGCAACATTGCAAAATCCTGTTCTGACCCTTGATGTATTTTCATGTTTGACTCAAAGCCATCATCTCCGAGCTGGTTATGCTCTTTGCTAGTTATGTGATGGATGAGGAAGTCTTTGGTGCTTTTCATTAAATGGCTTTGACTGGCCCTGTCATTATCACTGAAGCACAGAGTGCAGAGCCCTCCCCGAGGGAAACGTGCACCACTTCAGTGACTCTGCTTTAAAATTAATAAGACAATCCACACTAGAAAGCTGCTCAGTCTTGCCATGGGGGCTGACCATTACTGGCACGGTCTAAAACAGGTGTCCTGTCTAATAAAACAGGTCTTGCCAGTGGACCCTTTCTGCTTCATGTGAACACATATGAATCTGATGTATGTGGTGAGATCTTAAAACGCTCAACAGTTCAAAGTGGAGCACAGCGACTCTATCTAGAAGGTCCCACTGGAGGCGCATCCTGTTTCAGCATCCAAACTCAAAGTCACTTTGATAATAATTCAAAACACAGCATCATGAAGACTTCATTAAAAAGCCAACAGGGCAAGCACAAGTTTAAACCCATCAAGATATCACGTTATTATTTTATTTATTTTATGACTATTTTTAAAAAGAGTAAATCTCTTAAACTTCCTTGAAATTAATGTTTGAGGTGAATTTGGTTATCTAGCTATTAGTAGTTCATTTGAAATTGCAAAGTCATCTTTTCATAAAGCGGTTTATTTTTGAAAAGCCATTACTAAAATAAATAAATAAATAAAATAAAATAACTATTGTCTGCTTTTACCGTTGATTAAACAGTCTGGCCTTTTGTGAATCTGTGACCTAATGAATATGCCGAGTCGCTGAATAAAATAAAATAGAATAAAATATACAAAATTATTTGCATTTATAAATAAATTATATAAATTAGCAAATGTATATAGTAGAATATGCACACAAAACACACTTGTATATTATCAATCAATCAATCAATCAAAAATAGTACATTTTACAATGTAATAGGTAACTAATACATGCTGAATATTTATTTAGCAGAATAGCTCTGTGCTGATGATGAAACCAAAATTAATCTGACTTCCTGTGATAATATCATTTCAGTTCTTTCCCATTTTAATTTAAACTTGATCCCAATCTTAATATAACAGATAATGAAGGAAGTAATTCAATATGTCTCTCGTGCTCCTCATTGGTAAGGTAATTAACCCCTGGCAACCTAACGAGAAATACTCAGCTCAAGGGTACAGATTGTTTAACCGTGTTAAATGAATTATTCCAGATGCAAATGACTGTTGATTACAGAAGACGTGTTATAGGCTACAATACATAATTTTCTTTCTTAAAAAAAAAAGAAAAAAGAATGATAAAGATAACCCTGTAAGCCCAGAATGAGGTCAAAATCACATATCCTAAAGCCAGTAATACCATCAGCCCCTTCTGGAAGAAGAATACAGATCCGAGGCTTTAGAGAGAAAAACGAGGTCAGCATTTAAAACATTTAAAGAGCACATGGAGGAAAAGAAATGAGGAGGGAAATAGTTCAAAGTGCTGCTTTTAGCCACAGAGGAGGCTGCAGGAATGTTGCCGACCAAATGAGAATAAATGAAAAGAGCACAACAGCTCGAAATACTGAGGGTATGATTTGGAGTCGCGGGGTTTGTGTGTTTGAGAGTGTGAGTGTATATTTGCGTGACTCCAAATATCTGTAGAGTACATGCATTTGGGACTCTAATATCCACTAAATACAGTGGTTTGCATCATCAAAGAGCCTGGAAGTTGTCGTTATTCAGTGACAGTTTCTGATCTGAGATGACCTGAGTGACAGTTGTCATTGGACATGTTATTCAGCCATTTTTGTGACAAAGATAAAACCATTTAGATAAGGTAATTAGTAAAGCAGTCACATTTTAGAGGGTTAGTTAGTTCACCCAAACTTATTTCATCATTTACTCCCTCATGTCATTTCAAACCTCAGAAACTTGCGTAACACTTTAATAAACTTGCATCAGTTAATGAATTAACATTAATGAACAATGTTACATTATTGTTGTAAAAAAAAAAAAATCATAAAAACACAATTTTACAACAGGGTTCAATTAGTTACATTATAATGCAATATCAATGAGTACAATTGTTATTCCTTTTTTTATTATTGTTTTTTTAAGTAATATATAAGTTTA
Organism: Enteromius unitaeniatus; assembly: GCA_032359435.1. Taxonomy (NCBI): domain Eukaryota; kingdom Metazoa; phylum Chordata; class Actinopteri; order Cypriniformes; family Cyprinidae; genus Enteromius; species Enteromius unitaeniatus. The sequence goes on along the minus strand of JAUMHI010000055.1, from coordinate 715,245 downwards.
ACATAAGGCCCAAATAGTTATGTCATAATATCTTTACTAACATTAATAATTATACTTTTGTATTGTTATTATCAATATAACTAATGTATTTTGTGAATATTTAAATTGATTTGTTGAAGCTGTGACATTAAACAGCCCTGTTTGTTCTGTATTTCATATGGTTGAAATGGTAGCATTCTCCCCAAAAACATGCTGTTGAGAACCTACCCTTGTAAAGCCACCTGATCTGTGAGACACCTTTTTATGGGTGACACTTCGTCACGCTTCAGGCTGGAGAGCGGGTAGCTGGTCAAGACCACAGGTCAATCCATTGTGTTTTGCGCAGCTAAACAAATGCCCTTGTCATGCACTCTCCTCAGTGAAAGGAAATAAGGGAGCGGAGATTGAAGAGACGACAGTGACTCTAGATCGCTCACTACACAATATCCGTGTCACAGACAGGCCAGTCTCCATCCTCACGCAGTCACGAGTCCTAATCACATGCACCTGCCACCACCACCTGATGGCAATCACCACTCCCATAGCACACAGTATAAAACCCCACAGCATTCACCATCCAGGTTCGTTCCTAACAAGTGTACTTACCCTGTGATACCCCTTGTGTTCTCCTCGTTCTCTGTCTCCTCCCCAGGCTCCTTGGATCTCCTCTCTGTGTCTCAAACTGTGGTGTGTGGTTCCCTGTCTATGTCTTCTGTGTATCCTCCAACAAATCATCGATCCTAGTCGAAGTTATAGGCATTACCCTTCATTCCTGTGTGTTAAACAGTGTACATATATCTTACTCGCCTTTATCATCCATCACCATCTCTGTTTCTCCTCTGTTGCCTGTAAGAAAAGACTTGTTTTACTTACCTCCTTTGTCGAGTCCGCTTCATAACAACCCGATGGCATATGATTACAACCGAGCCTTTTATAAAACTAGATTCTGAGAATAGCCCTTTTTTTTTACTCAAAATTATGTACTTTGCATTACTATTTATATTTGGAATAAGTGCACTGAATATGTACAAGCATCTTCATTCATTTCTCTCTCTCTTTCCAAAACGATTGTAATTATTAATTTCAACAGTTCTCAGAACTGTTGCATGTTCCCCCTTACCTCACAGCCTATTCCACCAATAATCATTGTGTTCAAACATTCACACAGAAAACATTGGTTTGTAATGCGTACCGAACCAAAAGCCTCGTACCAAACGGTTCAATACGAATATGCATATTGTATATATATATATATATATTGTCACATGATCGAGCCAACACAGACACAGTGGGACTGATGTCACGCCTCAGAGAGGCTTTTTATTAAATAAATACACAAAATAAAGTGTCCAAAGGGGAAAAAAGTCCGCTGATTGATCTCACTAAAATGGAACACCAGATCCGGTCCAGTGGACGAAGCAGTTTCAGCAGGCTTTTACCCAGGTACAGATCACAGATTTATTAAATATAATATTATTTTGATCTTGAACAAACCTGTATGTATATATATATATATATGTATATATGTGTGTGTATTATTAATTTTTATTTTTTAATTACCCACAATGTAGTTTAGAATACAATAATAGAGAATGAGATTTTAATATTGTATATTCGTTGGTAATATATTGTATATGCTATTCCACAAAATACTATTAAATGTAATTATTTTAACAATTGATGCAAAAAATGGCTATGTAGAGCTATTTCTACTTCATGCGCTCTTGACCGTTTGACTGTATGTGCCAATAGAAATTAGCCATGAAATACTACATACTTGTGCTTTTCATTGGTCATGGTTGCTGTTGTATGCACACCAGACAAGGCACAAATCTGATTCTCGCTTCAGTCATCGATTTAGCTCGGCACTATTCATCTTCAAATTCATTTTCCTCCTTTTATTTCTTTTTTTTTCCATTTGACCTCTTAAAACTGGATGCTACGGCACTAGTAAAGGATTTAGGCTTATCAAACACTGATGACATGCTTTGTGGCTTCGCTGGCACAGGCATAATTCTTTAGCTGCACCGTTTAGATGAGTGCTGACATTGGGAAAATATGATGTACTGCTGACAGTGCTGCAAAACATAGAGCTCTGTGAAAAAAATTAACATGAAAGCTCATTGCAGAAAAGAAACCATACTTATATTACATGTATTCACTAGGGATGTTGAAAGGGATAAAATCAGCTTCATAGGCTGGATGCAAAGAGATAGCGTTTTCATACAACATGAGAAATAAACACTTGTGTTGTACTTTTACACTGATCTACAGCAGCAAATGCAAGCGATTACTGGGTACTATATTTTTAGTAGTATTTTTAACAGCCTCCATCATTTATAAAACGGTTATTGGGAGTGGGCCACTGAGAATTATTACAAATCTGATTGTCATGAAATCTTATTTAAGTGAGAAGGATCACTTACGTGGAACCACTAAACATACTTCTGGAACACTTTTGAATGTGATCCTCATTCTGGTCTTGTTTTAAAGAAGAGATTTTGAAGTTTATTGCACAGGTGTGCAAAATAAAAAATATATATATTTATAATAATAATAAAAAAAATTAATTATAGCTGTTTAAGTTCATTGCAATAACAAAGTACCGCATTAACATTTAATATTTTAATAAAACAATATATATGTAAATCTTTGATTTACCCTAAAAATTCTATGAAATGAAAGCTGGTAATTTGGTAATTGGAAAAGTTGGTAATTAATTTGGGCTAGGGGCCCCACTGGCCCGGACCGTAATCCATCCCTGCATACAGTATATGTATACGTGTGTGTGTGCATGGCTGTGGCTATCATTTGTGTGTTAATTACTGTGTATGTCTAATAATAATAAACTGTAACATGGACAGAAATTCTCCTTAACCCTCTAATAAAAGCTCTTTCTCTGCTTGAAAAAAAATTGAGCTCGCTCTTTTGTCATTTCGTCAACCAATCAAATGGGTAGTGATCAGTGTTTCTACTAACATGTAATGGCAAATGTTTTAAATATACTCACTGCATAGTAGCATACAAATATGTGCATATAAATTCTAAATATTTTGTGATATTAGAAAAAGTATGCCTAAATTCCCAGATGGAGTGCTAGTTCAAGTATTTATTTGTATTTTTTTGGGGATGTGTGCACACTTCAGTAGTGTCCACAAACAATCACTTAGGAGGAGCATTTGTTTCAGAACTACGACTGCAACTAGAAATATGCATAAGAATAAGTTTAGTAGAACATGCAAGACATGCTGCTGCTGCATATATAACACAATAAATTAACTGGCTGCAGAATCAGTGGAGTTAAGCGAGTCATTTGTGGGTGAACTGTTCCTTTAAGAACAGCCTGCATCATTTAGAGTTTCATGACTGAACTAGATATGTTATGTTATCTGTTTTACATTTAATCTGCAACCACACTGTGGAACTTTTAGAAAAGATACAAACAGCAAAACAGATTCACTTGGCTAACTAGCATGCATTGCAGTGCCTGTCACATATATTTACAGTATCTGATATTAAACAGGGATAATAGGAAGTTCTTTAACAGAAAACTTCAGCTTTCAAAAAATAGAAATTACTGAGACCAGTGGTGGTGGTGGTGATGATAATGATGATTTTTAGCCTGGAGTTGATTCAGAGAGCATCGTCTGCTTACGTCTTATATTCCAGAACTTCCTCATCAGTAACAGCTAATTATAAATAATAAAACGGTCTTATAAATGATTGCCTTTTGAGTCATTAGTGGTTTTTCAGCGGAATGTGGGTCACATTCATTTGAATGCACTTATCGGCTCAGCTTTGGCTGCCGAACACTCATTAGGAGAAAGAGTTGAGGGGAACGATAGTTCAGACACATGAGATGATCTCCAGGCAAACGTCTGCAGAGCAGACAGTTCTCAGAAGACAACTTCAGCTTCATAACCTGCTGGGTATTTAAAAGATTTTCTTTTGTTGACTGTGAACTTAAATTTACTCTGGGTTTCGTCATTCATTGCGTAACCATACCCTGAAAAAAAAAAATAAAAAAATCATCAAGGGATTCGAATGATCTGAATTCAGTATGCTGTGTATTACAAGGTTTTTTGGCACATCCGTTGTTTTGCAGTTAAAATGTGTAAACATGCAACGATTACAATTCATTTATTATTTTAACAATTACATAAATATACAATGATGAAAGAGAAACACATAAAAGGAAGAACAGGGAATATGTAAATGTATAATACTACATCTTGATACCCGGACTGCTATATTAAAAGTGAGTGTGTATGATTGCCTAAGATCAATTATTTTTGATTCTTAGGTTATACAGAGCACACATAAACGATTTATAACAATAATATAAATTAATAATAATAATAATAATAAATATATATATTATTATTACATATTATAGTTATGGCACACAAGTCACTTCACAAAGCCAAACAAATCACACTCACAGAGGAGAGGAGAGAACATTGACCGCTTATCTTCTTACCCTCACTTTGACCTTTTCCTCTGTCTGTGGCAACTGACAGATCTCTCATATCAAATGTTTCACTAAAGGTTGCCATTATTTTGGGTTGCCAGTCATCAATCAACAGAATGCAAATGCTGTGTGTCTGCTTTATTTGATCGCTTGAATTTGAAAATGGAACAATGATATGCGAAAGTTACTGGTTGTCAAGTTCAGTTTGTGCCTGAATAAATAAAACGGAGAAACAAAAATATGAGTTTTGCTAAGCATATAAATCTTAGTTATAATCAGTTAAGTCACTTAATTAATTTACAATGCAGTTGAGAGGAAATAAGCAATCTCTATTATCTGTTAATGTGTGGAATTTACTGCCGTCACAACAGTTTTAAATGAATTTCTGCAATGGGATGTGAATTAGGTTTGATCTTAAACTTAAGAGGCAAAAGTCTTGGCAAGTGTCCATGCTGTTCTGCTGTCATTAGAGGAAGCAGTGTTCTGATTGACACTGGCCAGTAGTGTAATAGCAGGGTTACTCTTACCACCACTGGCACATCCTGCTGTATTATCAACCCCTCATTTGTCATGCCGTCAACTTCCCCTTTGCTTCACAGAGGGTCAAACAAACCTCTGATAGTGTTGTATAAAAGCATCCATTTAAACTCCTTAAATTATGCTGGTAATGGAAAAGAAAAAATAAAACTGTTAATGAAATAACTTATGAAAATATGAGTTATGTTCTGGATATTTATGAGGACCGGTGAAGGAGTGTGTGTGTTTTAATTAAAAGTGATGTTGAATAAAACAAATATTTTGAAAAACCTGAGAACTGAGGGTTATCAACATCCTGTTCACTTTTTTTTTTTAATTCCTCTGGCGAGATTAATCAAATAAGACAAGACCGGTCAACTTTGCAAAGAATAGTTTGCAGACACAAGCTTTAATTATGTTTGTATTAAGACATTCATTACCCGCACATCAAACTAACAGCCTGCTCTGTCAACACAATGAAAACACTGTATCCATCCATGATGAAGTAATTAGAAAGTTTAAAAGCAAAGTTTGTTGGCAAATTAGTAGTAAATTACATACAGCAATTACAATTACGTAATGCATCTCAAAACTAACATCATTGCAATGTCACAAAATGATTGGCCTCTGCTGATTCTGCAGACAGTGAGCATGCTGCTAAACATTTAACTACTTACATTTTTGTTTCAGTTTGAGAAACAGCCTCCTAGTTCTGAAATGAATTGTGAGAGCAAATACAATAATAAGATATACAGGCACCATTTATGCCAATTTAACCGGATGCTTTTTATGTGTTGTTTTGCAGTTGCTAGGGTGTTGCTATGTGGCTGTCTACTACTAAGTCTCTATGATACTCTGGTGTCTAGACATTTATTTACAAAATTGCTACCTTGTCTAATGTCATAAGCGTACCTGCTGTAGGTGCACTCTTTAGCAAAACACGGAATATGTACCAACAAGTACATACAGTATCACTGCAGTTTCTGAAAGAAATTAACACTAGAGGCATTGAAACACCTTTTTAAAGATGGTAGGTATGTTTGGTAACTCACGTGATATGGTGATGGAAAGCTCTGGTGGTTCAACAAAGCAGATCAAATATGTGTTAAAGCAAGTTGAAATGGAACGGTTTCAAATTTGTTCCAAATCACCAAATGCCTTTCAATAGCAATTTTGCATTTGTTAACACTATCAGGTAGGTTTAGGGTTGGATTTGGTGTAGGGCATATTTCCAACATGAGAGAGCATTTACTTTTAGCGACAGTCCTTGGAAATTTCAATTCTGAACTGTCGCAATATGTAACTTAAGCAAAGTAACAAAAACACAGGAAACTTACCTTTGGCAAATTTAATAAACATGTGCCAGGGTTCACGTATTAAGCCTGTGTTCAGCACCACTCAGTGGATATTTCTCTTTGAAACTGTGGCAAAACATGCAGTAAGGTGCACAAAAACAGTTTTGCACAAAAAGTGCACAGAGGTACATATTTTTCTGAGACCAGGTTGAAAAGTCTGATGAGAAAGGTATAGTACTCTCCTCTTCAACAAACTGCAAGAGTGAAGTACTTTATCATTATATGCAGCACAAACAGTGCAAGGCAAGTTAAAATGCAATACTTAGTTTGTTCAAATTGCATGGGCTATAGAAACAGGAATGCTTTTCTTCAATAGCGTCGGTAATGAAAAATGCATATTGGGAAGTGAAGTATATAAGAATACAAAGACAATTTATTGGGTGAACAAAGCCTAAAGCAGAGCTGTAAAGAATAGCTCAATTAATGGGTGTCTAAGTGAAAGGTGGAATTAAAGAAGAAATGAGTGTTGGGACATAAAGTATGAAAGGTCCGACATGACAAAAGCGATAAGGACGCATCGGCAAGAAACCCTCCTGGAAGACAAAAAAAAAAAAGAAATAATCAATTGAGGTCTGCAGGGAAGAAAGAACGTTTTGAGGGAAGGCATGAAAAAGATATTCTTAAGTTAATAATTAATTCTTCCAATTTTCTAACTTTTTTTAAAAAGAAGTTTTACTCCAATTATCTGGAGTGAGACGAGAGCAGGAAAATTAAAGCAAGCAGTTGAAAAAGGCCTCAGCTTGAGAACAAAAAGCATGCAAATACACAAGCTGGATGCGGTAGGTTAAAGCTCTCTTTAAACTTTCTTCTTTTCTACTCAGTACCTTTCACACCACTTTTTTAAAATGCTTTCTCATCAAAGACTCAAACAAGCACAAAGTTTTAGTATGTTCGTAAGTATGGCCTTTAGCTTTATGCCAAGTTTTCTGATACTAGCCTAAAACGTGATTAGAAACCACAGCTCTGCTTAAACATTTTGTGTCCTCCACGAACCAGCATACTGCAATGCCCTCAAACCAAGGACACCAGACTCCCAGCCAGCACAAGTTAGTAGAACTGCCAGCGTAATGCATTTTAAAAGCGTGAATATTCGTTGAATATTTCTGTTAGATCAAATGTGTGTAGCACAGCTGGACATGGCCTTATACAAATATGTTTACAAAATGAGTCAGCACAGTATATAAACATAATTTCTAATACATTTTGACAGGAGATATTCATCAAATTAGCCCATTCTTGCAAGCAGATTACTGTAGGAAAGCTTTAATTATTATAGTGAATCATGCATAAATCTACTACAGGAAAGAAATAAGTTGTGTATTATTTGCAAATTATGCATACTCTGATAAAATTAGTTCTATTCAAAACTGTTCTATTTCTAAGTGCCTTGGAGGCAGCATTAAATACATTGTGTGTGATGAGATTCATTGAAAATCCCCTAAGATAGTTTTAGTTATTTTATAATGTTATTTTCTAATTCTTTTGGTTCTCAAGGTGCTCTCTGAATGTTTTGCAACAAATTCAGTAATAAATCCAAAATGGGTCGCTATTTGGAACACATTTTGACAACAAACACACACACACAAACACATTTATAGTTCCATACTTAATCGTGGTGTTGTAGAGTGTTCCAAATCAATCATTTATAAGATTGCATGATGGCTAGAATGGTGTCTTAGAGATCAGTTGCCTCTCGGCAGCCATGCAGCTCACTAGGTTTTGGAACACAGCTAATGAATGATACATGAAGTTAGTAGTTATCCTTTCAATATTAAACTTGTCTTATATTTTCAGTGATTATCAGAATAACACATTATAAATGCATTGTTTTTCAAAATTTGATTAACAGATAGTTTGTGCCAGTGTTAAAAAGGTTGCTATGCAATGCAAAAAGTTACGATATGCTAAACAAGCATTTTATCTGTAACTGTACAATACGAAGCCAATAAAATCACCGACTATTGAGGGCAAAAGAGCTCAAAATGAAAGTTCAGTTATATTGGCATCACCAATAAGGCCATGCCTTCATTCCTTCATAAATATTAAAATGCTTGCTGTCTCATTACCAAGTTTGCCCTTTTCAGTGGAAACTTTGAAAAATCCCTTGCTGGATAAAAGGGGGTTGGGTGTGTGGAATGATAAGAGATTTTAGAGCAAATCAAGTGTTCTTTATTGGCAAACACACACACACACACACACACATACAATAACCAAGATTTCACTTAATCTATTTTAAGGATGAAGTGTAAGACAGATTGTTTCACTGCAATGAGATGCGCTGTCACAGAAGCGACCAACAAACTGCATTTCATTTAAACAACCTCTGAACATGCTGTTTCCTCTGAGAATGGCTGCTGTGAGTTTTGGAATCTGTGCAATATGTTGGAAAAATGCCCATTCTAAGCATGCACAGTAATGTGACATTGGTTTCGATGTAAATGAATGCAATATCATTAGAGTTAGCAAATGCATGTCTTGCTTAATGAGTCCTAAGAGATATATCACATTCATTTGCATCTGCCAATCTGCTTTGCTAGTTTGAAAACATGTCCAAGCCTTCAATACTTTGAAAATGTCATGTTAGAAGCAGCAATGATAACTTCAACAGTTTCTAAAAAGTTACTGGAGGCAGTCTGCTTGTGTAATATTGTATTTTGTAACATAATTCAATAAATAAGAAGTACAAAAAAGTAGCACACACTTTTTAATATTGCCAATTGCTTCTTCTGTATTTGTTCCAAACAAAGCCACAACAGAACCATTCCAACAGACACTAGTGTTGGTTTAGTGGTGTTTTATTCCTGAATGATTCTGTGAACAAAGCAGTCGGGTAAATAATTCAACGACTCATTAATAATGACAGTGGGTTGTTTTATTTCTGAAATGAGTTAGCAATTTTGACTTACTCATAAGAAGTTCAGCGTCTTTGGCCATTGTTTTTGTATGTTTAATTTCCCTCCTTGTTAGTGCAATTGTGTCCACATGCCAATAATTAGTTTGTGTATTCATGGCTCTTGCGTTTCCCTTGTCTCTCGTTGAGCTTTGTTCTGTGATGGTGAGCCTTGTGTTATGATTCTTAGTCGGCTTTAGTCATCCTTTGCCTCTGGTTGTGTTAGCATTTTGTATTATCGAAAATAAAACTGTTCTATAACTCTAATTAATTGATATTACATGACATGTTTCCTATTGAACTTTTTTTTTTTTTTTTCCCCGTGGGAAATTTATTTAGGTAGACGTAAAAAGGATTTCTAAAAACTCCACCACTACTTAAACAGAGACTGGCAGTCTATCTGGAACAAACCAAGACCAGCAGAGTGATTCAAGCAATAACGTTTTATAAACTTGTATATAATAAATTATGGTAATACTTTTTAACTATAAACTACAACATTTCCTTCAATAAATTCCTAATTTGTTGCTTCCTAACAGTTAGTAAGGTAAAGATGTTTAAGAATACAGCTCTTTTTTTTTTTTTTTTTTTACTGAGGAAGAAAAAAACGTGCATGGATTTGGAACAGCATGAGTCTGAGTAAATGGTAGAAGAGTTTCCTTCAGGTTCCCTGATTTCCCTTGACTCTACAGTCTTCAGGCCCCACACTCCTGAGTTAGAAACTATATGACTGCAACCGCACTTTTTGTTGACAAAAACCCCTCATGAAACAAACTGCAGATGCATTTTCTCTCTTTGTGGTCTCTCTGCTCTTACATCTATGAGTGTCCATACTGACAGCTGAAGGCAACAAAACAACAGTGTGTGCATCTCTTTGCCTCTTACTCACACAAACAGCTCTGTGTTCCCGGAGTTCTCATGTCTCTCTCATGGGAATCTATCTTCTCATATCAAAACAAAGGGTATTCATCAAAGGTCTGCCTCCTGGCTGCCACATCAAAACAACATAAGTGATAATAAAAAGCATAAAATAATGTCGCTGCCAAACAATACAACAAGCTTTTTGGCTTGTCTGAATAAAGTTGGTGATTTCATCTCATTTTGGTTTTCAAAACCTGCACATAAACAAGAGATACATTGTTATTATTTCGTCAACTAGTCCATCTGTGCACAACACTGCAAACAAAAGGGTGGCTGCTAGAGTCCCTTTTTCCACAGCAACAACTGGAATAGAGAGAGAGGGAGAAAGTGATAATTGAGTTTGTTGTATCTGTTGGTTCAGCATGGGTGTGTTTGAAAGTTTCTGCCTGCTGCTTGGTACTTCTCTGATAAAAGCAGGAAACATGTCCTTGAAGGCAATGTCCGGTCATGACCTCTGATAGGCATCATTAATCAACATGTTCAGTCTTCGTGAACAGAAATCCATTGTTAGAAGGATAGAAGGTCACTGACTGGCTTGGGTTGCATATTGCTAAATATTACCAAGAACAAAGATTTGGTATTCATATTATAACATATTACCCCGGTTTCACAGACAAGACTTAAGCTAGTCTCAGACTAAAATGCACGTTTAAGCGGTCTCAGATGAAAATATCTTTAAAACATGTCAGTGTCATTGTTCTTGTTGAGATGGACACCTGTAATATTTTCTAAGGCATTTTTGCTAAAGTTGCTTAAATATCTTAATTTAACTAATGCCTAGTCCTGGCTTAAGCTAAGCCCCGTTTGTGAAACTGGGCCATAGAGTATTTGTTTAATAAGTGCGTTTCATTTGACCTTAAGTTCCATGTAAAGTGAACTCCAAAGAGCACATCAATCTGCAACTCATCCAATTTGAACCACTCCAAGCACAACTGAAACCAACGTAAACAAAACAAATAGAATTCTGACTAAAATAAATGTTTTATTTGTATTTTTTTAAATAAGGTACAAATGTATCTCTTAATGGGGCCCCACTAGTAAAGTTTTGTATTCTTAAAGATAAATTTTTTGCACATTTTGTGCTGAAACTTATGTCATAGAAGACTTAGTAAGCAAGTAAACCGAATGTCTGATGGGCAACTATCAAAATAAAGCAACCTGGGGCCTGTTTCAGAAAGGAAAACTCTGAGTTTGTTTACCCTGAGTTTTCCGTTTCAAAAAGGCAGGTTTGTCAAACCCGAGAAAGCAGGGTAACTCAAGCCTGTTTCTTAAAGAGAGGTAACTATTACTCAGAGTCAGTTACTGTGGTAACTTACTCTCTGAACCTAACCTGGTTGGGAACAGGTTTTATTCTCTAAACTCGGAGGTTCTGTCGGTCTCCTCCCCTTTTTTAAAGACGCAGTGGTATTTCTCGCCATAGCCTTAGTCATTCAATGCCCACATTTCAGACACAAACAGAGAAGAAAGTTACGAGAATGGCTTGTCCTTTTTTGGAGGATCCCATAGATGAAGAGGCTGTATTAATTCGAAGAGAATTACATTTACGTCGGGCAAGGATTTTGAGACCCAGAGTGGATCTTTTTGTCTTTTCCCTTGTAACGGTGGTATTGTGTGGTTAAGCTATCCGGGATAATTGTCAAAAATTTGTGAAAAGTAGATACTTGTCTAGTGCCCGAACATTAGTAACCAATTGTGGTTTTTTTTTAGGGGGGCTCAAGTTTCATCTTTAAGTCAAGTAAAGTATGGGTGCTGGTTTATACATTGAATCGAGGTCTAGAAGTTTGATTACAGCGTCAGCACACGAGCGACCCGGGTTCGCTTCCTGTGTCCATCAGAATGCTTTTTTTTTTTTGTTTAAATAACAAGTAAAATAATTATTTTGGGCAACCACCATTACACCCCATAACATTACATTTTTGTTTGAGCGTTACAGTTTTTCGTTGCTATCAATTAAGTTACGTATATCCATAATCTAATTCTTACATCACTAACATCGCCAATCATGGCCGTGCTCTTACATTTCTTTGCTAATGGAAGCTTTCTGTATCAGGGATGCAGAGTAAGTAAGGCCACTGTATGCACTGTATGTATTAAAAAAAAAAAAAAAAAAACCTTGACATGTGTCACCAACCGGACCTCCGTGGCTCTCTCCGACTGTCATCAGCGGGAACCTTCCCCCGAGTATTAGTTTCCTACCCGGACCCTTTTTATCCAAACACCCACTGACTTACGCTGCTGGTGGCATGCTTTTTTGCCACTATAAAAGCGCCCGCTTCTCTGAAGCAGACGCAAAGTTTTGTTCCAGTGACATTACCAAGCACTCTTCTCTTTGTAGATTATTTCGGACTGCCTTCTGGATATTTACTTGGACTGCCTATTGGACTTTGATTCTTGCCTGTTGCCCTGACCCACACCTGGATTTATTGGACTCTGATTGTTTGCTTGCCACCCCGACCTTCTGCTCTAATCTGGTACTGTCTTGCCTTGCCCTAATAATACTGTCTGTGGTGTTTGACCCTTGCTTGTTCGACTATGATTGTGCAATAAATGGCTTGCTTATGGATCCGCTGTCTGAGGACTCTGTGTCACAGAAAACTTTGCCGCCTATGGATCCAACGGCCATGTATCAGCTGGCTCATGAACTTGGTCGTCAAGGATCAGTACAAGCCACGCAGCAACACCAGCTGGATGAGTTGACACGCTTAACAGAGAACATGGCCAAAACGCTGCAGGCTCTGAATGTCTCCGTAAGCGCCATTGCACAATCATATGTGCCCGTTCCTGTTGCTGCTCCTTCTCAACCCACTCCAGCCACCATTGTCACCAGTCACGGGGCATGAATTTCTCTCCTTGAGAAGTACGATGGCTCACCTGGGAAATGTAAGGGGTTTTTAATGCAGTGTAACCAGTACATCAGGCAACAACCTGGTAATTTTCCCAATGATGACAGCATGGTGTCGCTGATCTGTTCCCTTCTGATCGGTAGAGCTCTGGATTGGGCCACCGCGCTCTGGGAGGGGCAAATGATGACTTTTCCCAGCTACTAGGCATTCATTCGCCAATTACGCGAGGTATTTGATCACGCTTCAGGAGGCAAGAACCCAAGTCAAGAAATACTCTCGCTGAAGCAAGGCAATTCCACCGCAGCTAAGTACACCCTCCAGTTCCGCACCCTAGCAGCCCAAACGGGTTGGCCTCCTGAACCACTGAAGGTCATGTACCACAAGGGCCTCACCCATGAACTGCAGTTGGAACTGGCCTGTCGGGATGAGGGCAAGATGTACAAACAGTTTATGGCCATTCAAGTCGACAACCTGATGCGCTCACGCCACGGAGGGCATACACCTCAGCCAGCTCGCTTCACCCCGGCAACTTCCCACTGCACTGCAGTGGAGCCCATGCAGCTCGGGAGGACCCATCTCACTGATGAGGAACAGGACCGGTGATACCGTAACCACCTTTGCCTGTATTGTGGCCAGCCTGACCATATAAGAGCTAACTGCCCCATGCGGCCACTCCCCGGCCTCTGCAGGCTTCTTCTTTGTGAAGAAAAATGACGGAACTCTACGCCCCTGTATTGACTATCGTGGCCTCAACGA
>JAUMHI010000055.1:665596-691596 GCA_032359435.1 Enteromius unitaeniatus | reverse complement strand
CTAATTTTGAAAGTTTTGCAAGCAAAATTGTTGCCCGCTCTCATTTGATGCAAGACTTCATGTGCTCAATAGTCCATTTTTTTTGATACCATACATTTTCAATAGGACACATATCTGTTGGGTATTCAGTCACATCCACAAATCACTACAAAACCACGCTGTTGTATCACATGCAGAATAAGACAAGATATTGTTCTAATACCATGGACTTCCCATGAACATCCCAATGCCTCCACATTAATGGTGCCTTCACACATTTGCATGTCACCCCCATACCATGACAAACGTTTGCATTTGCACCTGTCACGGATCGAAGCCAGGATGGTCCCTTTTGTCTTCAAGACTGACAGTTTGATGTCTGTTTTCCCCCATGTGGACTCATCTGACCACAGCCATGGGCTTTTCGACTATCTGAGATGAGCTCTGACCCGAAGGACTTTTTTTAGATTTGAAGTATAGATTTTCCTTGTGCAACAGAGTTTAAATTTGCATTTAAACTTGATTTCCCTGAACCTTTTCAGAAAATGATGTGTAAAAAAAATGGTAAAAGACTTGAATGCATTGCTGTCACGGATCGCGCCTCTGTGGCCCTCTCCAACAGGCAGCAGCGGGAACCTTCCCCCGAATACTAGTTCCCACCCGGACCTATTTGGCCCACGTACCCCGGCGTTTTCGCGCCGTTTTCGGCGTTCCGCCGAGTATATAAGGCCGGCTCTGACTAAGGACAGACGCGAAGTCTCAATCTGCCCCGGCTATTGTTTCTGAGCGTTTTTCCCGTATTATTTCCTGACTACCCGTGTTTGATTTCTGCTTGTGTTTTGACTCTGATTTCCGCCGCCTGCCCTGAACTTTCTGCCTGTATTACGACTACGAACTGCTTGCTCTCTGTTACAACTGTTTGCCTGGATACTGACCTCTGCCTGTACGACTACACCATTAAAACTTGTTTGCATATGGATCCAAACGATTCCCGCGCTTCATTACAATTGCAGTTTTGCATTGAGAAATGTGATTTTTGATTTGGTTGTCACTTTTCTCATGAATTTGTCACAAAGAGGTAAGCAATGAAGGTCTCTCCATATAAACTCAATCATGTATTTCAAAAAACTAGCTTTTCCACTCTGTCTCAATTTTTGTGAAGCCATCAAAATTGAAAAACAGTTCATATTTAAGTTATGGTCATGGAAAAAAAATTATAAATATTTTAATTGTACCTTTTGTCAATTAAATGCAGGTTAAATGCAATCACCAAACCACAGATTCTTGATTTTAATAAAGTGTGCAAAACATCCTTGCGAAACAACTTTTCTGTGATTGTTATTTACAAGTAATGAGACATTTGAGAATCAGTATAGTTTTATGTAGAAAATTTTGGCTAGAGAAAATGTAAAAGTGTATCAACTTTATAAATTAACAGCTTGCTTAACTGTCATTTTGTTTTAGCATACTAAACCACAAATAAAGAACAAATGCTTTTTGCTAAACATCTAGACTTTTGCAAAGCAGAGTGTTCAAAAAGCACAATTGCCAATGTAGAGCTGTCTACTTTGCACTTTGTTTATTCCCAGAACTCCCTGAGAGCTCTAAAGCTGACTTTAAAGTAGTCTTGTGAATTTGAACATGTATGTTGCAGTGGGAGTCAGAAAAGGTTTTGTGTTTTTTTACAAGGCGCAAAGAGTCTTCAGTCACAACTGTGCAATGGAATTTTCGATTTCTTCATAGCTACCAACTGTCTCTGGACTCCACCTCATCTTCTCCCAGTAGACCTTGGAGTACGGGTGAACACAAGCTCCAGCTCCTGTCAGGGGGCAATGGATGAGGAGCTTTTCCCCTTCTAATTGCCTACTTTTTCAAGGCCAACCAATGAATGAGTACAGGGGCAATCATGCAGGAACAACCAAAAACTATGAGCATATACGTTCCATTGTGCGCACACAGGACTATACACACATCTCTAGACATTTGCAAACAAACGCAATCCAAAATTAGGTATACTTTGCCTTAAGTCTGCAGCCAGACCATTGACAATTCCACAGATACGAATGTCTCTTGGGGATCAGGCATTGACCTTGAACGCATATCTCTCATTTTCCATTTCTTGCTCACTTTGCTGCCCGTCAAATAAAGCCTGGAATAACTTATGCTTTTCATTTGTAATGAAGAATATGAGCACTCTGCTGATCTTACAGACCTCTGGTGTGAATGTGCTTTGCCAGATGAAAAATGAGGTATGAAATAAAAGATTGCTTTCAATATATAAAGACATTGAACTTCTAAAAAACATATTCTTGCTATAACTTTCTTGTGAATTCACTTGTTAGAGTGATTATTAGCAGCATATTATGTAGTTATTAATATAATCTCTGAACTTGATGGGCAGTGTGTGTCATGTTGAACGCAGCTGAAATGAATATGTTTTGAGGCACCAAATGCTGAAAAGAATTTACTTTGTATATAAACTCTAAGCAGCAATAGTGATGACATTTTCCCTGTTTTCAATAGTAAATGCACAGGGGCCGATTAGAGAGTCATGAAGCAGCACTTACATAAGCACTGCAATTGAAATCCACTTAGGAGGAAGATGTCTGGTCAGTGGTTTTAAGCAGTTATGGTGCTCTAAACCAAGTGTTCTAGAGGCACATTAGATTACTGTCTGATTACTGTGGTGCCTGTCTGTTATACTTGATTGATGTACACGTAGGCGTGTGGTCTCACACAACAGATTTTTAACTACTGAATCAACAGACTTGTTTCTTGTCCTGCGCAAGCTTGCCTTGGCCATGCAGAGAGGAAGAGGCCTTCTGAGGCATGTTTTACTCCCCCCAGTATGAAGTACTGTTTGTGTAAAGGAAAGGTCGCGTTAATGGTTATTTGAAGTACCATTGAAGCCAATAAAGAACCTGCCACAGAAATGGTTCAAACAAAACTACATATTGTCTAAAAGCACCAAACTTATCAACTAGTGTTAATAGATCTTTCTCTAATAGGCTAAATTAAGCAGGAGTGTACTTTATGATTAACCTTCCTAGCTGAATACCTAGCTGCATGTTCCTGTATGCATCTCGAGTGTGTAAATTATGGTAATATAATAAGGTCATGGGTTTGATTTCCAGGGAATACATGGACGGATAATATTAATATCCCAAATGCACTGCAAAGTGGCTAATTAAGACATGTAAATGATAAAACATGATAAAAAGTTTCTTGACTCTAGAATACTTCAAAAAGTCAGCCATTTAGACTGATTGTTTGCTGTAGGGGGAGCAGGGCAAATTGTCACAGTTTTTAATCCAAAGTGATCAAACTGTGATCATACCACGATTTTACTTCAAATCATCTATTAACCTTCTGGGCCTCTTCATTTGTGGGATTAATAATTAACTAATTAATCCAAAATGAATTCAGTGACCAATGCTTTACACCAATAAGTGAGGCATGTTGTCACATGGCGATTATGCAGTTACACAGCCTTAGAGGATTTTCTGTTCAATTTAAACAGTAAAATCGTGTTTGGATAACAGCAAACTCTGTCCTTAAAACGGCAAAATATAAACCTTTATACAGTAGTTGCCAAGATACAGAACTTCTGTCAGCTTTACTGTGTGACAACCATCTGCCAAAGTTCAAGATGTGGGCCATCAGAATCTCTTCTACACGCAACCTTTGCCAACAACAACAACAACAACAACAAAATCAAAATGAAACGATGATAATTTGTGAGACAAGCTCTGTCCTGTCTTCACTTTAGAACACTTTATCAAATGTAGATCTAAGAAACTACCCGACTAGATATAAAAGTTATATAAAATTATTTAGTGAATAACCAGCGCTCTCTCCACTTTCAATACCACGAGTGAGGTGAGACCCTTGAGCAAGGCACTGCTCCCCGGGCGACACAGCAATGGCTGCCCACTGCTCCGGGCGTGTGTTCACGGTGTGTGTGGTTGTTCACTTCTCACTGCTGTGTGTGTGTACTTGGATGAGTTAAATGCAGAGCACAATGTGGCCTTTCCTTTCCTTTCCTTTCCTTTCCCAATGTATTAGTTTTTGTTTGTTTGTTTTTTTACTCAGCAGTTATTTGGAAGGGAATAGATACAGCTCCCCTTGCCCAAATAGTTAATTGACTGTCCAGCAGGTATTTTATCACACTGCTAGCTGTTCAGCACTTGCCCATAGTTTTAGAGTACTCTTTCAATCTCAGAGGTAATAAAAATGGCACTCACCCCCTTCCAACAATCAATTACCCAAAGACGCAGAAAGTTGCGAGATTTACCATTCTCAGACCTCCTCATAAACCCACTGTAAAGGCTGTTCACAGAGCTGATGATTCAGTCTTCATTCGGCCACAAAGCTGAGAGACAATATTGGCTGATTAAGTAGATGAAATAGTTAGCTTTTTTGAAAGGGAACGGCTGTGAAAGAGGCAATGATATCTCACTCCCATTACCCGTGGAGGAGAACGGCCTCTAATAAAAAGGACTCTTGCATTTATATAGTCCCATTAGTTGTTCCTCAATTAAACTTCTTGGTGAACACTATACACCGCTCTTGTGCTGTAATTTTGCATTCCATAAAGCACGCCACTAATGAGCATGCCATTTTTTGTTTTGTTTTCTTTGCATTCCTCATATAACGAACGCTCTATCTTCGTTACATTTTCACTTACCTGGAGCAGGGTTGTGTAAAATAGGTTGAAGCTCACTACCCTTTATTTGCCACCTTATCCTGCATGTAAACGATAAGCGATCGAAAACCAGGATCCTCAGAGAATAAAGCAGTTGGTATCTGGTGGCCCATGTAATTGAGGAGGATATTATAACCGCTTAACAACCTTCTCAATCACACAGACATCTAATCCATCTAATCCATCCACAGGCTCCAGTTGTTTCAATGGAACACTCTTCCTAAAATGGTATACAAAGACACAGGGCTCCCACTTTATTGCTTTATTAATTTAAATGAGATTGACGGTTAAGGGTATTCCACACCAGTGTTGCCAAATGCATTGAAATCTATGGAACAAAGCCCAAATGTTTTGATTAAGAAGGAAATTATAAAGGTTGAGTGCACAATTCTTTAGAAACTGCAGATGAACAGCAGATACAAAGTATATATTGTCAGAAAATAGGTTGCATGTTTATCCACTTAAGCAAAAGGTTTTGCAAACTGCGTTTCCAATATCAAGTAGCATACTGGAGTGCTTTTGTAGAGCTAAAATCACTGTAAGTGATGACATCACTTCACATATTGAATTTACAAATGATTGCACCAACTCTCACTGTAAAAAAAAAAAAAGGGGGGGGGGGGTTGTGCAGAGGTGGTCGAAGTACACAAATCAAGCACTTAAGTAAAAGTACAGATCCATACTATAAAATATTACTTCAGTAAAAGTAAAAGTACTCCTTTTTTACTAATTTTACTTGTGTGAAAGTACAAAAGTACTTGTTTTTTTAAGTACTTAAGTAAAAAAGTACTGCAAATTTTTTTATGGTCTACTTAATTTTAAATTTTATATTTTTATATTTAGCAGTAAGATTTTTTTTTTCATAATCTTACTGCTCAAAATACCTGAGATTTTTAACGAGCATGATGCAGTAATGTTTAATGTAAAGCTTACACTGCAATATACCTGAGAGAAAACAGATTTAAGAGTAATTTTCACCGGTAAGAAGTGTTTTGAAGCGTAGGCTATTGTTTTGCAGAACGTCACAGAACGTTATATATGACATGAGAATAAGCTAGGATAAACATTTGAAGGAAAATATTATATTTTCTTTTTTTTTTCTGTTTCCTGGCCAAATGCCCCCAGAGGGCATTACTTCACACTTGTACACACAACTGTTAATTACTGTAGTTACCTGAATATCAAATCCTTTCTTTTTCCCCTCAGATTTGGACATTATCTAAAAATTACTATAAATTAGCACCAGCAAGCTTGTTAGCTAACAATCAACATTAACGTTAGATAACATTATTGAGACCCATTTATTTTCAGTATATGGTTATGAATAAACATTCATATATGTCTACTCGGATAGTTGATCCAAACAATGTAAAAATGTATACCGCGGATAAGGATGGCTCACTGGATAGTGGATGCCATCACCCTGGCCTATCAAGCTCAGGGTGTGCCCTGTCCTCTTAGTGTACATGCTCACTCAACTAGAAGTGTAGCTTCGTCCCACGTGGCGCCTCACTTGCTGACATATGTAGAGGTGTAGACCATGAGGATCTCAGGTGGTATAGGTAAGATCTACCTTCCCCAGTTGAGGGTTTCAATCTCCTCCTATACATCATATGCATTGAATTCATGATATATGTGAGTCTTGTCTTACTCTTTAAAAAGAACGGCTTCCGCACGTCCTACATTGGATGTCCCAGTATCCAGTTACTTATAGTGCAGTGCTGGTCCATGTGGTGAGTCCCTTCCTAAAGACCAAACACAGGGGGTTGGTGACTCTCGCATGGGGCTGGAAGGGACAGTCTCTATGGCGTTTTGGTAGGGATCCCTATTCGTCGGTCACCGGTGTGACGTCGAAGTGACCGACTGAAAGGAAATTTCTCTGTTACGTATTGTAACCCTCATTACTTGAAGAAGACATCACGTCCCATCACCATAGGGGCTGTACCACTGCTAGGGGGCTGTAACACCGGCTCGGCTCCTCAGCGAAGACCTAATGAACGCTAGATCGCCTGACCTACTTATACTCGTGCTGCGATTGGGTTCAGCTGATCCTAATCAGCGTATGCCAATGAAAATCATTGCCGTGTTTACGTACATGCAGAGTTGTTTTGGTATCTCGAAGCGAGATTCCTATTCGTCGGTCACCGATGTGATGTCAAAGTGACCAACTGAAAGGGAACGAAGGTTACAATACGTAAACGAGACAATTTCCTCATAGAATCTTATGTAAAATAAGGATATTTTATGCTTCACTTATGCACCATGCATTTGGAAATTCAACTTCAAAAAGTGCCCTGAAGCCTTGACATCAGTTATGTGAAAGGCCCTTGAGGTGTTTGTCATTACTGAATTTATTTTATTTGTTGTGTGCTACTCTGAAAAAAATTTCTTAAAGATTCTGAATAGGCCTCATAAAACGTTTTATCAAAGCAATTTAAAAAGTAGAGAAGAGTTGTTAAGAGTTGCACAAGCACTAAAACCAGCTTTTACATCCCCATTTCATTCTCCCAGTGTAAAACTCAAAAACTTTTAGTGGCTCGAATCCTTCAGGAGATCAAATCCTTTAGTTCCTACCCTGTTTAATGACAATGTCGACCGGTGCGCAGGGACCCGGCCAAAGACAGAGGCGAAGGCAGTGGAATTACACTTCTTCGAAAAGACCGGGGGCTCCTGACTCCAGGCCCTGGGATTGATGGATCAGAGATGTTCATTCATCACTCACTGTGTTCTGCCAACTACAGGAAATCATTGAGAGCAGCTTGCGTTCGGGTCAGCACTTCTGTGGACCGGGATGACACAATTCATCAAGTGGAGGGACCCACAAGTTATAGGTCAGCACGGCATTGTTTCAGCATGAGAGAGAGGAATCAGTATCTAGCTCTGAAATGGAGGTGTTCCCCTGTGATGTGTTCATAAAAGCAGCGAATGAGCTTGTCCTTGACCAGGCTCAGAAGTTATGGCCTTTATCTGTGTAAAGACAACCACAGACATATTATACTCATCAGATGTATTCTTGAGGAAATAGATGTTGATTAACTGAATAAAAGAGTGTTGTGCTGTGGAGTTTTATTTAGTAGCATATTGTCCCTTTTATTAAAGCAATATCACTTTCATTATATTACTTTCATCCACCTTTTTTTTTTTTTTTTTTTTTTTTTTAATGTGGAAGCACGTTATTGCCTGCGAGACTGTGACCACATGGGTGAGACTTTCAAATAACTATAAAAATAACTAGCAAATATATAAACTATAATATCTAGCAAATAACTAGAGTGCAATAAATAGTAAAACTGAGTGCGCTACAAATCAATGCGTTTACGCGTTATTTAAGGTGGCCAGGCTTCTCATTTTTCTGGGGATGTTGTATCCAGCAACTCACATACCCACTGCAAAAAGCCCAACTGATAATCATATACTGATTATTTTCATCTCTAGAGGAGGCTGTGACCTACACTGATTATTTAGTCATGCACTATTACCCTGTTGAAACATGGCAGCTGGTTTAAGCTGGTCATTAGTTGGTCTTGAACTGGTTTAAGATGGTCCTGAGCAGTAGTTAGTTGCTTAGAACAGGCACATGACTAGCTTACACAAGCTCATAACCAACTTAAAATAATAAAGAATTATACATTAGTACCGATATTTAATTTTCTAATCTCTTTCAATCAGCTTGGGTGTGCATTGCTTTTGGGAAACACAGCAGAGAACAATGCTCAACAGAGGACATAAAGACAATATATCTATCCATTAGATTGAGTTTTTTCTCTCTCTCTGAGAGTTTAGCATAATAGTGTACATGGTAATGTTAAGTACAGTAATGATGTTTTTATGTATTATATTATATCATTTATTATATTATATTAGGGTCTGAATATTGTTTTGCACATAATTTCAAATGTTCTCAGAAGCCATGCCATCACAAAACAGTAATTTCAACACACACATCTTATTTATATACACCACAATGATGAAACTAAACCCTCATATGAATGATAACAAAAAATAAGAAAAACTGAACAAATTAACAAAATGCACTTACTATGCATTGTTGTTTGTTAAAATATACTCAAAATGAGTCTAAAATGTAAAATAATAAGCTCAATTAGGGATAAAGGAAAGATTTCAAAAAGCACATACAAAATAATATAATATTTAAAAAGATGTAATTACAGGTTTTTTTTTTTTTAACAGAAAATAAAAATATCATACACACAAATGCAGACACACACTGGCACACACACATTAAAAAGGGTAAATACAGTCTTTGTCATGTACTGATATTCATTTATTGCTTGCTTTATTGTTTGAAATTCATTTATTTCTGACTTGTTTCAAATGTCCCTGTCCTGCTGTGCTTCTACTGCAATACAAAGGATGCATTTGTTTTTAAATAGCAACTTTATATTCAAAAAGTTTGAATTGGATTGCTTAAATTGTATATACGTTGCACAAAATATTGCTACACTTGCCATAAGTCATGTTATATTTTGTGCAATGACTTACTATAATTCCAAACAAAGTAACAAGAGAATCATCACATTGCCAAACAGCACATGGTGGAAGTGGTGTTTCATTTCTCAAAGAATGCACATATAAATTATATGCATATTCAGTTCCTTTAAGTATTTACATAACGCACTAATGCAATATGCATTTACTTATCGTGCACATTGTTTCACAGCTTTTTCCTCACATATTTGTGTGAAGTGCTAATTATATATGACTCCAGATAAAAGCTCAATTGTACAATAACACAATAATACAATGGTACAAAGTGGGCAGATTGTTATAAAATACTTACAATTCTGAAATGCTGAAGCACTTAAACTGAAAGAACATGCCTATTTTCAGAGATTTCCATCATATGTACAATATTTTGCTGTAGACGTCAAACAATGCTATGCAGTCAGGAGATATGAAAACAGATTTAGATGACGTAAAGCAAATGAGTCATTCAGCATCTGATGTTTACAAGAAAGACATCAGATACGCAGATCAAGTTTTGGCTTTCGTGTGCAGATGGTGCTGTGACTGTGTTTGAGGTTAGTGGAAATCACATTCTCCCAGCAGATGTTAGACACTTTATCTATCTGATGTGGCCTTTATTAGATACATCATCAATGATGACCTTGGAAATTATTAGGTTATAACAAATGATTCAGAACAGAAGTCAACAGTTTAGCTCCTTCTCAGATATGACGACTAATTAATTAACTAACTGTGATGCAAAGATATGGACGAGTTATTATTAAAGATTTTGCTCGTGGGTCTTCCTGACAGATGGTTGATTTAATCATATTCATTTAGATCAAGAGTTCTAACACATTTGTTTCAGTATATGTGAACCCCTTTAAAAAAAATAAATAAATAAATACATTAATGCCGAATTAGTCAAAAAATTAATAACGATTAATCACATCCATAATGCATATTTCGTTTGTTTGTTTACATTATATGTATATACAGTGTATATACATGTATGTGTGTGTTTGTGTTTAAGGAAAATATGTTTATACATTTATATATAATATAAATATGAATATTAATATATAAATGTGCAATCATGCAAATATTTTTTTGAAATATATACTGTATGTGTATGTATGTATATTTTCATAACAAATATACACATTATACATACATATGTAATTTAAACAAAACAATTTGAATGCAAATAATCTCAATTATTGTTTGACAGCTCATTACTAAAATAATAATAATAATAATAATAATAATAATAATAATATATTTTTTATTTAATTATTAAAATCTGATGCCACAGTAACACTCTCCTCTGGCCTAAGTGCCCTGGGCATATTGTCCTCTTTTCTTGGCTATCTTTGATGATTGCTGTTGCCAGTGTGCAGCATGTAAATCAATAATTTATGACGGATTACCTTATGCCTTGAAGGTTGTAATTGCAATTTAAGCTGGTTCTTAATATTACAATGACTCATACTCTACATTGAGTCTCGAATTTTGCTTTGGCAAGACGCAGTCAGTAAATAAACAAGTGATATGGATAAGCAAATAAATACATTTTGTTTTTATTTGAATGGGGACGATGCTATCTTTACTTCTGCAAATGTTTTGTGGCTGTGTCTGGGTAGGTGTGTCTGCACATACTCACAACAGTGCTGCTGCGTTTCTTGTCTGTTTCTGACATTAAGACATGTTTTGCATCATTTCAAAAATGCCTTGATACCTAAAATATATATTTTTTAATATATATTGGAGCTACTTGCGCCTCCTAGTGGCCTGTTATGATTAGAGCACCTGCTTTTGTAAATTCTTTCCTTTAATTACAAAAAACAACACAGATATCTTCTCTTGTTTGTTTACTCTCGTTTTATTTCTTAATGTGTTACAAATTAATGTTAAATCCATTACGCATCAATCATAAAACAAAAACGTATTATAAATAATTAATAAATAGAAGATGGAAGATGTAAAGGTCACACTACCATCCGTAAATTAAACAAAGAGACATAAATGCGTATTTATGATACATTTAAGATTTCAGGACGCGTTAGAACATGCGCAGCAAGAGTTCATAAGTTTATCGAATGGATGGGAAAAAAATCATATGCACACATTTAAAAAATAAAGAAACAAATAAAAGGTCATCAATGTTTATCTTGAAACATTATTTATCAAAAACTGATCAATTAAAGTATATAAATGGTAATAGCCTGTCATTAAAGGAAACATCTACTCACTCAAGAGCGGTGACGTCGGTACTCCACGCAGAGCTCACACACTCTCTCATCCAGCACACACACACACACACACACACACACATACAGGCGAGGGCTCCTGGTGGGAGTGAGTGAGCAAGCGCGGAGTCCATCTCTCTCACTCTGAAGCTCGCTGGAGGAGCGCTCAGTTATCCCGCGCATCATGCACCGTCAAGTTGACTGTAGTCATGCAGGATCACAGGCGTGAAGTTGCTTTCGTGTGAGTATCGCTCGCGCTGCAGGTGAAAGAGGGACAATTTAAGCTCCGAGACTCAGAACTGTGCCTCGGATGCGCTTTAATCCGCTGCACGAATGCTCGCTCATTAGTCCGGGATTTCACTATCCCTGCGAGGGACGACGATGCGTTCGGTCCAGCAGCGGTCACCGTGCGTTCGGTGATGGATGTCTTCTCTATTCCGCCTTTCGGGGTCAATGGAGAGCTGCGCGATTCTGTGCGCCTTTTGAAACCTTTTTCGGGGCTGTGCATGCCTGTTTTGAGATTTGCACATTAATGTTGGGGCTTTCGGCATTATTGGTGTAAAAATGCTGAACAACATTCTCTTGCTGAGTGTTTTAACAGTCACCAGTTTCCTTTCAAAGACAGACAGCCGTAAAACTTCCAAAGACATTTGCAAGAACCGGTGCTCCTGCGAGGAAAAGGAAAATGCGTTGAATATCAATTGTGAAAACAAGGGTTTTACCACGGTCAGTCATTTCCAGCCTCCGCAAAACAAAATCAGCCAGCTGTTTCTGAATGGAAACTTTCTCACCAAGATAAGCCCGAATGAATTCCTCAATTATGGTAATGTAACGTCTCTTCATTTGGGTAACAATGGCTTGCAGGAGATCAAAACGGGGGCATTCAACGGGTTAAAAAACTTGAAGCGTCTGCATCTCAATAATAATAACTTGGAGATCATAAGAGAGGACACTTTTTTTGGTTTGGAGAGTTTGGAGTATTTGCAAGCTGATTATAATTACATTAGTGCCATAGAGGCTGGGGCTTTCAACAAACTGAATAAACTCAAAGTCCTGATACTCAACGACAACCTTTTGCTCTCTCTACCTAACAACATATTCCGCTTTGTCATGTTGACACATTTGGATTTAAGGGGAAACCGACTGAAGATGCTGCCGTTTGCTGGCGTTCTAGAGCATATAGGTGGAATAATGGAGATTCAGCTGGAAGAGAACCCGTGGAATTGCACTTGTGATCTGATACCCCTGAAAGCCTGGCTGGATACAATTTCTGTCTTCGTGGGGGATATCGTCTGTGAGACGCCGTTCAGGCTGCATGGTAAAGATGTCACGCAGCTGATCAAGCAAGACCTTTGCCCCAGGCGCAATCCTGGAGATGCAAGTCATCGCGCCATGCAACCACCGTCTGATTCACAGTACCAGGGTCCGTCTCCGACCCTGCGGCCTCGAGTCACCCCGACGAGAGCCCCCAAGGCCTCCCGCCCCCCCAAAATGAGATACCGTCCCACACCGCGTGTCACATCCAGCAGAGATAAACACGTATTCGGGCCTATCATGGTGTATCAGACGCGCTCGCCGGTTCCCATGACCTGCCCGAGCGTCTGCGTGTGCACGTCGCAAAATCCTGACAGTGGATTAAATATCAACTGTCAGGAGAGGAAGCTTCAGAACATCTCCGAACTTCAACCCAAACCGTCGTATCCAAAGAAGCTGCATTTAACCGGCAACTATTTGCAAACCATATACAGAATGGATCTGACTGAGTACAGCTCTCTCGAGCTCCTGCACTTAGGGAATAACAGAATAGCAATCATTCAGGATGGCGCCTTTGAGAATCTCACAAGTCTACGAAGGCTCTATCTGAACGGCAACTACATAGAAAGCCTTTCCCAGTCATTATTCGCTGGGCTGCAGAGCTTGCAATATCTCTACCTGGAGTACAACATCATTAAAGAGATTTTACCCCACACCTTCAATTCACTGCACAATCTGCAGCTATTGTTTCTTAATAATAACCTGCTGAGATCCCTTCCCGACAACGTGTTTGGAGGTACTATGCTAACAAGGCTTAATCTCCGAAACAACCATTTTTCACATCTCCCAGTGCGCGGGGTGCTGGACCAGCTCTCTGCCTTTATTCAGATCGACCTCCAGGAGAATCCGTGGGACTGCACCTGCGACATTGTGGAGCTTAAGAACTGGATGGAGCTGTCCAGCACCAGCGTGGTGGTGAATGAGATCACATGTGACTCACCCTCCAAGCACGCAGGTCGGCTCTTGCGCTCGCTCCGTAACGATGCCATCTGCCCTGAGACTGATGAGGTTGCTGTGACTAAAGCCCCCACTGTCGTGAGCTCGAGCACCGAGGCGACCCCTTCCTCCGCCGTAACCCCTACGGACAGAATGCCTGAAATGCCTCCAGAGGTGCCCTTGTCCGTTCTCATCCTAGGCCTGCTCGTTGTGTTCATTCTGTCCGTGTGCTTCGGGGCAGGATTGTTCGTGTTCGTCCTCAAACGGCGCAAGGGAGTGGAGAACGTTCCCTCGGGCACCAATAACCATTTGGACTTGAACTCCTTCCAAGTACAGTACGGTTCGTACAACACGGATGCCAGCGTTGACAAAAGCGACAACCACGTGTATAACTACATCCCTCCGCCCGTGGGTCAGATGTGTCAGAATCCCATCTACATGCAGAAAGAGAACGAGCAGGTGGCCTACTATAGGAACCTGAAGGAACTGAGCTTCAGCGCTCTTGACCCCAAGAAGGAGGAGCTTGATCGAAGCCCAGCTTTCACCATAAGCACAGTGGAGTTCATTGACAAGCAGCCGTGCGCCAACCGCGAGCCGGAACTGCTCTACCAGAACATTGTAGAGCGAGCGAAGGATCTGCCCCAGTCCGGGCCGCTCAGCTATAACTTTTGCACTTTACCCAAAAAGTCTTTCATCCCCCCCTACGAGACCACCCGGCGACACAACCAGGATCGATTAAACAAAACCGTGCTCTACGGGACCCCCAGAAAATATGCTGCACAGTCCAAAAACGAGCATCCTTTGCTATCCAACAAGCTGAAAACCGAGCCGGACTACCTCGAAGTTCTAGAGAAACAAACTGCGATGAGTCAGTTGTAAGATGGAGTCCCTGTAAACCTGTATCATCTGTGTATTCAACCACAAGAGACAATAATAACACCATCACAGACCTAAGCCTTCCATCTTCTTTTAGAGGCTGTATACATACCCGCAATTTAAAGATGATATATTATTTTCTCTAAGATTTAAATTATTTCTTCTACTTGAAACGTAAAAGACTGTAGCAGTTGTCGCAAGAATATGTATAGCTTACAGCTCCATGCTTTTTTTGTAATATGAAATATATTTTCTCTCAGACGACAGGGTTGTTGAAATGACATTCCTGTAGAACATGTTGGATGGTGAGTGCAACACAAATTCCTGGTTCCAGAAGTGCCTTTGCACTTGAAGAATTTTATCTCTGCTTTCTGCTAATCAAATTTTTTATAAGTGCTGTATTTTAAGACTCTTTATGTAAAATAGAATTATTTGTCCATTGCATTAAACGGAAAAAAGTTAAAGGGTACTCTGGTGTTGAGGAGAATATTATTTACCATGTATGTGTGTAGCTGTAAAATCAGGTCGTTTCAGCTTGAAGTGAATTAGTAAAAATGCTGAGTTTCTTATGCATTCGGTGATGGATGTGGATTGAGCAGTATTCTGCAGCACGGCTGATCTCCTTTAATGGCACAAGGCAGTGTGTGTGTGTGATGGGTGGGGGGGTTTAGTATATGTGGTAGTTGATTGTATTTGCCTAGTTGCTCTGCCATGAAGCATTGTCGAAATGGAGCAGAAAAATGATTTGATAATCTTTGCTTGCCTGAATTTTTGGTGTGTTTCATGACACACCGACTTGCTTGATATAGTATCCGATGTGTGAAATCAGATCGTCTTTTACTGTGGACATCACAGTTGCTGTCCAAGGTGCTAAAATGAGTTTGAATTAGCCGATAGAGATACTGTTGACTTAGTGCTGATTTTCTAAACATGCCTTATTATAGTAGTTAAATACTTGAAAACTATACAGCAACTGCATACAATATGAATCATATAAGATTTTTATTTTAAGTGCTAAAATATGGTTTGTGACTTTCTCATCTGATTAATTTACTTTTAATTAGTTCGCTTGTTTACATAATGTAAAAAAGGCTATGTCGCTGCTATATATAATTAAGAACTCTGGGATACCTCATGTGTACACACTGTTTTTTTATTTATTTTTATTTTTTTATTAATTTTTATTTTATTGCTTGCAAAGATGCTTGCAACATATCTTAGCAGTTTCAGTTCAAAGTGATGAAAACGTTTCCCCCGATGGAAAAGGAAAAAGAGTGCAGTGGCTCCAGTGCTCGATGTGAGAGAATGTTTTTCATCCAGTTTCAAATGAAGTGATTTCCTTTGCCTGGTACAATGAGCCTCTGTGTAGCTGTTTCCTGGTGTGGCTGAGAATGGGCAGGCCGCACATGCCTTGCACATCAATGAGGGGCCTGACCAGCAGAACACTTGCTGCTCTAGATGGAGACGTCATGCTTTGATTTGAAGTAAATTGTGAGCTCTAATCGGTTTACTCAGAATGAAAGGGAGTCAGACTGTTTCATTGATGCTGAAGTATTAAGTTCATTAAATATACAGCTGGTTCCAGTATGCTTTATGTGCGTTTTTTAATTGTGTGCATGCCGTTTTGCTTATGCATTTGAATAGCATTAAATCCATACGTCTGGAGAGTGTGTAATCAGTCTTCTGTATGCAATTTGAGCAGCAGGAATAAATTACAAATATATATTTCCAGAGCATTATGGTAACTTCCTGCCGTGTGGAGGCTGGAATAAAGGACTAGTGGCTGATTGAAGAGAAAGTTTTGAAGCCCGAGAGCGCCGGCAGTGCTGCAGTACTTTGATGCCATTGGCAGTGAATTATGTCGAGCAGTTTAGAGGTAGTTGGCTCCAGATTCAGATCGATGAGAATGATGCTAGCTGCTGGGGGGTTGTCCTCAAGGCGTTCTTACTCACTTCAGCTATGCTCTCAGGCAGTTTCCAAATTCTTCTAAATAAGTCTTCTCTTCCCTTATTGCACTTTCCACTTTATGGATAGCTGATTTCAGAAAAGTATTTTTTGCTGGTTCTGAACTGTAATGATATATTTATGATGGGTAGAGCTTTGATTCAAGGAGTCAGTATCCAAATCTCTTGAGTAACTCATTTTCTTGAAGGGCTGTGAAGTCTGAACTGGAATATTACAGAAGAAATGCTTTTTGATTGGCTTGTTCTCATTATTAGATGCACAATGTAGTACTGAAGGGCAACACATTTCATTTGTTAAAAACACACATTATTTACAGGTTCTGCATCTTAAATATTATTTAGATTTGGATATCTTGGATAAAATGAAACGTGCTTAATATGTCTAAAGGAATCATGTGCCTGGAAGGACAAATGCAGTTAATCTCATTGCTATGCACAATTAAATGACTAGATATTAAGATAGAGCGGCGACTCCTGCACAGTGTCTCTGTTCTTGCAAAGGTAAATGAAGCATGCTTAAGATACAATGAGAATGTAGATTATCCCATTCGTGTTTCGGCTTGTGGATCCATAATTAAAAACATGTGCTATAGTACATTCAGGGAGGAAAACGGTGTGAAAATAGCCATCAAGGGGCCACTCACGCCTACTTGTAGACGTCTTGAGTGCTGCAATCAAACAAAATGATAGAAGAGCATGCAGTGATATTAGAGAGAAAGGGAGACTGTAAATTGTTTGAGTAAAAAGCTAGAGTTATGACGCTTATTCAGCACATGCTCAGTGCAGTCTGAGAAAAAGGGATGCAGTCGTTTCACTGCATTGCAGATTTTGATATATTTTAAATAATAATTAGTTTTTATTCTCTTTGTTTTTTTAAAGTTTACATAAATTAAATGCTACTGCTGCTTTTGGTCACTACTAGAGTAAAATGTATTACAGTATGCATTAACTGACAATGAACATCGCATTTGTTATAGTATTTATTCATATTTGTCATACATTACTGAACAAAAGTGTAGCTGTACATTTTTAGCTCATGGCAGCCACAAAATAATACTTACAAAAACAAATATTGATTTTAACGATGTGTCTGTAAATTTTAATTAAATTCACATAAAGTGTTAATAATTAAACATTTTAGTGTGAAGTGCTAATTGTATTACGCTGTGAGGTCATGGGAATTACATTTATTGATTTTATGAAAATAATAATAAGAAAAAAGACCTTTCTGTCTGGATACTAAAATATTTCTCCGCCTTTATTTATATATTTATTTACAGGCTACTTTTCATTTAAACCCTTATTTATTTTAACATGTATATTGATCTAGTCTTTCCTGTGTTAAGTTTATTATTCAAACTATTTTATAATTTGGACAATAAAAATGTTTAATTTGCTTTTAGCTTTCCCTACTGATGTCTTACAGAATTGTATACATTTATTAATTTTGTTTTAATGCAGGGTCTTTGACAAGCTCAAGTTTGTTATTTAAATGAAATGCATGAAAACTACAAAACATCCCTATTTTAAACTGCTCTAGTGTGCATCTCAGGGGAACCCAGAACATGTCTGTCAGACGCTGACAAGGCACACAGAAATATCCAAAGGCTGGAAATGACATTAACACCGGGCCCAGCACCCATAGAACAAACAAGCTCTCAGTGTAATGTAAATCTAGTGCAGTCGCTTGTGTGCGAACAGCAGGAGTGTGTGTGTGATTGTCTGAAGTCAGATTTAGAGGCGAGATCTTTGTGTGTAGTCCTCCTTCTGCAGTGTCTTTTTGATGAATAATGTATTTGTTTCATGGCCGCGTAATCATTTAGGCATTAATGATGAGCCGTGTTGGAAGCTGACAGGATGTTTCACACAACTGTCACAGAACAAACTGCCTCGTAGCGGCCGACGACTGCCAGGGCGTTTCTCTGGAAACAAGTGCACGGTCCCCATTTATCTGAGAGTGTTTGCAGCGCCATCTGTAAAAACGCGCAGCCATAATTCTCTTAAATGGATGAAATGGATATACATTTTCACCTTCATGCAGAACCGTTATAAAACACACTGAATCTTTGTAACTGTGTATTTAACCTTGGTAATGAACAAGTGTGCTACTGAACAAATTTGTGTTGTAGCGTCCTTAATGTACAACCAGATGGAGGAGTAGATAAACCTACACAAACACACCTCTTTTCATACTTTCTTCAAGATAACAGAGCAATAAAAGGCAGCCAAACTTTGAAATGTTATCTGCTGTACGATCTGACCTTAAGTATACAAGCTTCGAAGCACAGAGCAAAGACTTTTTTTTCAGGAGAAAGAAAACAATGAGGGGAGAAAGTGAGTGATGAATGTAACGTGAAATTGAAGCGGTTGGCTCGCAGTTACACTAAAAGTCAAGTTCATAGAGAGTGCAGGCAGTAATGGAGATGAGAAAATGATGTGAATGCACCTCAGACATAAGAACTGACCTCAGCATCCAAGGATAAAGATGGCCAGTGTGATGACTCTTGCCTTTAACTGTGCCACGCAGTGTTATTGAAGTGCTCTACTTAAATTACAACCATAAACTTTGATCACGGCGGTCATTATTTTCTACTTATGATTTGAAGAACAGTCATCGACCCAAATAAAAGCAATGGATTTGTTGGCTTGTGTAAAAGGGCATTCCAAGCGACGTCTAAATTATTCTGATCTAAACATACGAACTGAAGCCAGTGAGAAGAAAGAGCACAGCATAGAAAAGACCTTATTTTAACTCTATGGAATGCAATAACACATAAAAAAAGCCCAATATATGAGAGAAACTTAATTTTTGAGAGAGGAACTAGGTCTCTTTCACGCATAACTGGCTTAATGGTGTATTAAAACGATTGGCTTTCAACTCCACGTTAAACACATGTTCATTGATTTCCTCGGGGGTAATGGTCATAGCTATTTGCTGCCAGAAGCGTTTAGACATAGAACGATCCACCTGCTCTACGAAAACACAAAGAAAATCGTTACTGCAAAAAGTCTAAAAGAACAGACGATGATTTCGCAGAGATCAAAGGCATTGCATCTGGTATTTCACCTCTGTTGTAACTCGCAAACCTGACATCCCTCAGCTCTGCCAAAGCGCAATTGTACACGCTTTATACATTTTGAGTTTAGCTCTCTAATGCTGTCAGAGGAAAATCTTAGTCCTCCATGTCAGCTAAATGTTGACACAGATCTATGCTGAATAAAAGAAAAGCGATGCTGACGTTGTTTAAAAAAAAGTTTTGAATGCGTGGAAAATGCAGTTGCCTGCAGGAAGCTTGCTAAAAATCCCAGTTTCTGGCAGTGAATAAGTCATTTGAAGTGCAGCTGCTTTTTTTAAAAAGAGGCAAGTGCATTTCACAGCCCAAATTGAAACAGCTGGGGCTCTTGCAAAGGATTTTTATTCTATACACCTTGAAAATATGACCATTTTTTTTAAGCTGTGGTTTGCTGAAAGTAGCTCATGTTGACTGTTTGGTAGTTGCCTACGGTGGAAAATGCATTACGTCTTTGTCAATTAGATGTTTGAGGTATTGCTTTGTAATGTTAGCTTTGCATGGCCTTGAGGTACAGTTCATATTTGAATGTTAGAGGGCTGGAAATGTTCTTGTCTGATATAGAGTACGAACACTTTGCGGTTATTGAAAAGTTGGAAATATCAGAGAATTTTAAAATGGTTATTTTCAGGCTTGAAAATTGTATGGAAATTAATACAATCTTTGACATTTGATTGAAAAATCACGATAGATGAAAGATGATTAATTATTCTAAGCTGTAATATAATTGGTTTGAAATTCATATTTTTTAATGTTAACAACAGTATTTCTAAGGGGAAAAAAAGTTATTCAGTAAACAAAAAATATGCAAGTTATAACATAAAAAAAACAACACCACATGAATCACAAATGTGGTAGTATATTGCAAAAGCTATGTCAAGACCTGATTTTGTGGAAGACTCTCAAATGTATTGCAAGATTCCAAAAAAAATTAAATAAATAAATAATAAAATTTATAGCCAAAAAAATGGCAAACATTTTTATTGATTTCGTTCATACAATTATTTAGAATCAGAAGTTATATGGAAAATTAAATACTAATATATATATATATATATATATATATATATTTTTTTTATTTAATTTTTTTTACTGACATTATTCAAGTATTTTATTCAGAATATTTATAATAAATTTCTATTTTAAATGAATACAGTTATTTTGTTTTTTTCTATTTTATTATTTATTTTATTTTATTTTTTTTGTCCATCAGACAATAGTAACCACCATTACTCATTTAGAAACAATAATAAATAAGCATAGAAGATGTCCATTTTGACTACATATTTACTTCAAGAATGAATCAAGATGTTTGTTAAAATGTTTGGACTATATTTCTGGCCAGTCCTGATATGCACAGTCACACACTATTCATTACTTCAGGGGATGTTTATTTTAGGCTGTCTGCTCAAGTCCTCAGTAATTCGCCGTGGTCTGCTTCAGCCTGCATGTAGGCCAACATAGAAAGCCCGGTGACATCAGTCCATCCATGTTAATCAGCCTCTCTCCCTCTGAGGAGCCAGCAGTCACAGATGATGGTTCAGATTTCATGAAGATCGATATGGGCCTGGGCTGTGTCCATGTCAGAACGCTAGTCAGCGGAGTGCAGCTGACCGCTGTGCCCTGGAGGGCCCATTCGAACCGGCAGCCCTCTGCACTCACTATCCATCCCATCATTTCTTATGAAAGCGAGCAAGAGAGGAGCAAGACTGCCTTTTGTTCTTTCATATATCTCGCTCGCTTTCTCTAGCCATCACGGCCACAGTCATTTGTCTATTTAGGGCCAGTCAAATAAAGACTAGACTGTCATTTTCCCTAAATGGTAAATCATGAGCTAATGTGTTTTCAATGCGAGACTGTTTTATTGCAGCCAGCCAAGCCAGTGAACGGTTGAGGGATGACATCAATTCCTATTCTGAAGTGATGGGATGCTTGGTGTGGGCTCTTTCAAAAGATATATTTGGCATTGGCAGTCATTTGTCTTATAGCACATGCTCATTTCATACTTTGATGCACATATAGGACGTCTGCACATGTGTCGAAAATTAAATAACCAAGTTCTGAACTCATTGCTTCTTGCCTCGAGGGGTCATTTTACATTTTAGCATGGAAAAAAGCTATACATGTTGCTGTTTTTGGTAATATTGTGTAATAGTAATGATACAGTTGTAACTTCAGCACAAAAAAAACATGAAGGTTATACTTCAAGCTTGAATTTTTTTTTAAAGCAGACCAGACCAGAGGGGGGAAGTAAATAATACTCCCCACAGAATAATTTGAAAGTTTTGTTTAAGTCATGGGTGGGGAATGTTGATCTTGGAGAGCTGATGTCCTGCAGAGTTTAGCTCCAACCCTAATCAAACACACCCAAAGGAGCTAATCAAGGTCTTCAGGATGCAGGCATGTATTTTTTTTCCTCAGGGATGGAGCTAAACTCTGCAGGAGAGTGGCCCTCCAGGATCAACATTCCCTGCCCCTGGTTTAAATGGTATCTTCACTTGATTGTTGCTTTTCAGAAGACATAATTTTAGACAATAATTTTTGGTTTATTATTTTATATTATTTTGTGTATTCCTTTATTTTTGTTACATGACAGAAAATAAAATTCATATATTTACCTCTATTAAGTAACATTCTGCCTTATGTCAGAAGAAAATATACAATGTAAGGTGCAATGAAAATACAGGAAACACAGATTGTGTGAAAATTGTGTTTCTCATAAACTCTTTGCTTTCAATGAATTTAATTTTCTATGTGCAATTTGGCAGATTCAATTATGCAGGGAAACAAGCAAGTACTCCGAAAATATTATGCAGGGAAAATAAATAAATAAATAAATTATATTTACGTTACGTGTGTGTGTGTGTGTGTGTGTGTACCTGGTATTTATCACACCAAAATAGCAAGAAGTTTTCTGTAAGACAGGGGTTTCAAACTCTGCAGGAGCCCTGCAGAGTTTAGACTCAACCCTACTTAATAACACACCTGATCTAACTTATCAGGTCCTTCGGGCTTAATTGAAAACTGCATAGTAAGTGTGTTGAAGCAGGGTCGGAACAAAACTCTGCAGGGCTCTGGCCCTCCAGGAGCTGAATTTGACACCCCTGCAGTAAGGGGTAGGTTTAGGTATAGGGTTGGTGTAAGGCAACAGAAATTACAACTTGTGCAGTATTAACATTTTTACGCCTATAGAGAGTCCCCCCCCCAAAAAAAATACATGCATGTGTACTAAATGTTTGCTTATTTCCTTAAAGCTGAAGTCCATAACATTTTTCTTTTTCTTTTTGGTTAAAAATATTCAAAAACAATATTTGAGCAGGTACATAACCAGCAAAACTGTTACCTTACTTGAGCTTGATTCACAACTGTTAGCTTATGATAATATTTTCTCATTTGCATGGTATTTGTAGAAATTTGCAGGAAATTTGAGCACGCTGCCACGTCATTGTGTCAAGTCTGTAAACATGAAGAAGGAGTCCCGGCTGGTAGGCTATATCGCATGTGAGGATCCTGCAGGTGGCATATCATTTACAGCCTGTTCTCATAGCAGCTGGAATAATAAAACATATCATGTTGATGGTGGATTGCAATCCAGAAACTATTACATGTTCATGAAACACATGTGACTGAAGTTTCATTATATTCTAGTATTCTGATTATAAATAGCCTGGTACACAATATATATATATATATATATAATATTTTTCTTTTTTTTTTTCAAAGAAAAATAATTAGCTTTTGGATTACAGCAATGTAGGCTAATACGCATAGTACAATACTGATGTTGTTAACATTAACCGTTATAAATATATTTATATACATATAAATATAAAATATAAATATAACAAAAATAATAATTAGTTTAATGTGGTATGGGCTAACCAATTGTTAGATATTAGATATAATCACCCTTGGTACCGCAATTTATTGTAATGCTTTTTTTCCCTCAGCTGGCCAGACCAAATGTGGCAGACTTGTACTTGTAAGTTATTGAAAGTTCTTATTTGAAAGTTAATCTTTGATTACTAAGTACAGTATCCACACTGGTACGGTGACTGACAGCCACACATACTCATCTGGATCTGTGTCGATGCACTACCCACATAACTAAGATAATTGTACGAATAACTGCCATTGCGGGTTTTCAAACAAATATGGTGACAAAGCAGCAAATATTATACACTGCAGCTTGAAGTAGCACACTTAGAATTTAGCATGCCGACATATGCTATTATTTAAAAGTTAGCGAGCTAACGCTGTCTTATTATTCCATACAAAATCTTCAAATCTACAAAAGCTTACTTCTTCATGTCCATCTATATAGTGTAACTGTTTCATTAACTGTTTAACTTTTTGTAGCTTGCATCTTGACGAGGTACTGCAGGCTATAGACGCTGCTCAGAGTGTGACAAACAGGTGAAGTTAACTTGGTGACAGACCACAACAAAACCCAACCATTCTGTGAAACTGATAAGCACAGCCAGGCATCCATACATCTGCATGTATACGATACAGCTAGAGCTGTGAATGTGCAGCATTGTGGATCGAGGCCATTTGTCAGGTAAAGAGAATCATCCGTCCAACTGCTGCCTTTGAAGCGAGACAGGGAGAAGGATTAGATGTATTCCTGTCTACTGCAAAACCCACTTATTTCATGCTCCCTTACAGCCACCTTGAACACATTGCTGCATAACAAATGGCCAAGCCACTGGGTGAATGTGAAGAGATTTAAGGGTTTTTATGAGTATGTACTGAAGGGCAATGCAGGAAACAATGGGAAAAGTTCAAGGTATGTTGCAAGAATTAAACGATCTTGCGTGTCTTCTAATAGCTTTTACCTCAGTGGAAAATATAAGTAACATATATAGAGAATGTACAGTATTACATTTTTTATGCATCATTGCTCCAGTCTTCAGTGCCACATGATCATTCACTAATTATTGTAATATAATGATTCACTGCTCAAGAAACATTTCTTATTATTATCAGTTAAAAACAATTGTGCAGCTTCAGAATTTGGTGGAAGGCATTTAGATATACTGCAGATAGATACTTAATACTTAAATTTTCTTTTTAAAAAGAAAATTACATTCATGCTCTACGTTTAATTGTCAGTTGAAGGATTGCAAAAAGCTAATTTTGGACCCTGATTAAACAGTTTTTGTGAGTTCCCTTGTTATCTCAGGAAACTTTTATTCATAAACCTCCTTCAGGAGACAAACTAAACTCATAAACTAATATAAAAATATGTAGTAGGCTACTTTTAGATTATTACAGTATAATTTCCCATAATATTGTCAGAGTGATGAAATATAATGTAAAATATTACACCTCAGGTGTACATACACGGTCAATGACAAAAAGTTATCAGATTTTTTGGCATAATTTCCAGATATTTACTAAAGGAGTGTTTACATATTACATCATCCTCTCTTATTACATCTTGTATGAAAACTGTAGGTAAGTGACATTTAATTTTTCTTATGAATGATTGAACATCACCAAGTGATCTCCCTAAAGTCCCAATTCAGTGCTACAAGGTATATTTGCAGATTCGGCACATCCGTCACCGTCAAGTAGAAATGATTATTTCTTCATGATAATTTCTCAATCGTGCCTCTGTCCGTTCTTTTCTGTCTGTTTCCTGCTATCCTTACCAATGAAAGTGTTAGTAAAGGCTCTAAAAGTTGGCTTTGCTCTGTAAAAGTTGTGAAAGGAACAGCCCCTCCCTCTGTTTTCCAGAGGTCAGGTTTCCCTCTGAACTGACATGAGATATACTGATAGAGGGCTATCTCCCTGGTCGTGCAAATGTCATCACATGCCCATCATTGTTTTCCAAGCGGCTTCGGCCACCTGAACCTACAGTGACATTTGGCAGCAGCTCAGATCGCCCTGCTGTCTTTTGCCAGGCTTATCGGCATGCTACGCTCACTGCAACCAATTATAGTGACACAAGTGACTTTCACGACCTAGTGCGCCCAGCATGTTGAACACTAAATTTAAATTATTCACCCAGTAAGAGCTTGATTGACTCGTCTTTGGCCGTGTGCCTTGCAGAGTAATGTTCCTCCCACCGCTCTTGCTTTCAAAGCGGGATTAGCTTTTCAGATGTGTCCGTTAGCTGTTGTCACCCACTTGTTGATTTCGTTGTGCCGATTCACTTGCTCTTTAAATGGGGCTAATGCATAGCAGCATGGGAACCCAACTGGAAAATG
Organism: Enteromius unitaeniatus; assembly: GCA_032359435.1. NCBI lineage: Eukaryota > Metazoa > Chordata > Actinopteri > Cypriniformes > Cyprinidae > Enteromius > Enteromius unitaeniatus. The sequence goes on along the minus strand of JAUMHI010000055.1, from coordinate 665,820 downwards.
TCCAAACGTCGGCCCGCTTATGGGATTCACTGTGACATTAACCACTAATTGGATTCTGTCCCGATAATTACAGTCTACTTTTAGCCTACCTGAAAAAATAAATAAATAAATATATAGTATATACATACTTATATATATACTTATACTGAATGGATCGAGCTGCAAAATGATCTGCTTTGCTGGTATTTGTTGAAATATATATATATGTGTGTGTGTGTGTGTGT
>JAUMHI010000055.1:649427-665496 GCA_032359435.1 Enteromius unitaeniatus | reverse complement strand
GAATGGATCGAGCTGCAAAATGATCTGCTTTGCTGGTATTTGTTGAAATATATATATATGTGTGTGTGTGTGTGTGTGTATTAAACTATATCATTTGATTATGCTGGCATTGAAAAAGTCTGCAAAGTCAAATGGTAACATACCAATAAAATTTTAATAAATAAAAATTTTAATCAATAAAAAAGTTGATACATGTACACGGGCCTCTTGAAGGAAAAAAAAAAGCAAAACAAAAAATTTTTATTTTTTTTATGTATTTGGCAGATACTATGAACTTGGCATTGCTAGCAACAAGCTACAGAAATAATCTTTCACTCAACTGGAGTAAAAGACGTTTCTCGCTAAACTATATATCGTGTTTATCTAGTGCAAGAGGCAGTGGAATTGTTTACTGAAACGTTGAAGTATACAGCAAACCAAAACCCACATGGTTTATACGATATGAGACTAAATTAAACATGTGTAGTGACTGATTCTCACATTTTTAAGCAAAAACACTAGGCTACAAGATCCCGCTTTCAAAAGTCTTGTGAACAAATGTTCTGTATGTGTTTCATGGCCTTATTTCAGTGACTTCAAAATTTGAGCTTTTCACTGAGCACGCATAAACACTTCTTTCTCAGAAACACAATCATGTCCATAAATGTTACTAACCTATTATTGTACCCCAGTTTGTCCTGTTTACAGTATTATTAGACTTTAGCCGCTTATATGTTTATAAGCAACTGAAAAAAGCACAAACATCAGTTAACTAGTTGCTTATTAGCATGCTTATTATTAACATTTTAAAACAAGCGGTTTATTAGTACCTATAAAGTATATAATATAATATTCTGCAAGACAATATTCTACATCCCTAATCATGCCCAATACCTAAACTTAACAACTACCTACTAACTATTAATAAGCAGCAATTTGTGAGTTTATTAGCAATACTATGTGTGTGTGGGTTTCTATTTGTGGTTTATGGGGATACAGATTTGTTTAATGACATGTGCATGACTGAGGTATTACAATAAATGTGGTTTATGAAGACACTTCCAAAGTCCTCATAGTCCCCAATGTCTCCCCACGTGCCTATGAAGAATCCCCATAAACCACAAATGCCAACGTGTGTGTGTGTGTGTGTGTGTGTGTGTTTTGATTGGTTTTAACTAATTTATGCCTACCATGGTAGATGTCCGAAATCTGATGTTATGAACAGCTGTATTGCTTATTCTTTTATTGAAAATTTATTTATTTATTCATTCATGTATTTATCATTATTTCAGGATTCCTTAGAGCATAGCATGTTCTATTTTGTTTGAAACAGAAATATGTTTGTGACAGTATACTGTAAATGCATTTACAATTGCATCCTGAATAACATCACTGATTTCATGCAGTCACTATCAGCTACCGAAAGATTGAGGCTTGCTGTGGTTTGCTCAGCAGTACAGTATCTCAGTGATGCTATGAATTCTGGTACACAGAATTTGCCTTGGGGCCCTGGTGAAATCAAGTTCAGTGGGGCTGGCCCTATGCAAGGTTTCACTCACCACCCCACTAGCAGCACCCCCGCATTATGTGATTTCGTGAAATTTACATAATTTAATTTATTATTTACTGGCTTATTTAATTAATAAAACTTGCAAAGCTCAGTCTGGTGCGCATGTGTATGTGTGATTCCACAGACGTCTCATACTCTTGTTGCTGGATTGCTTGAAAGAAGACTACAGCGAACACAAACATCTTTTATTCATTTGGCCAGCGAAGTGAAAAACCTGTTTTTTTTTTTAACAAAACTTTTTGATCTGAATCTATCAGAAAGTACTTCAATTTATTATTTCATAAAAAGTCAGTTTTATTCTGATAGAAAAATGCATCAACCATGCAGTGGTTTCCGCTTGGCTCGTTTCATCACATTTAGTAATCATGCAATCATGCATTTTAGTTGTTTTGTATGAAAAAAGAGCAGCTTTGATACTTTATGTTTCACAGGAAAGTCAAAGTTTGGAATTCAGAGCAACATGACAAGGTGTAAATGAAGACAGGATTGTCAGTTTCAAGAAAATGATCTACAGAAGGCGTGATTGAACTGTACTAACAGGCTTCTAAATTAGCCTTTTAGAAAATGCACAAATGGCAAGAAGTTGTCAATGAAAAAATGACCTTGTTATTTATAACACATCTCAACTCGGGATTATTAAATCGTCTTGTTCGTGTCTGTCATTATGTAATCTTGGCGAGTCTAGTCCCATGTTCAGGCTTGAGTGATGAGACAACCTGGGCAAATAAGAACTGTCTGACCTGAATATGTTCAGCAGGAGTCTGCCAGACTCTGAAAACAGCCTGATTCATGCTCACAGCTGACAGAGCATACAGCTGCACAGGTAAAGCGAGCTGGGTCACACAGTTCTGTTTATTTTAGGAGTTCCAGCCCAAACAAAATGATCGCCAGCTGCATACAATTTCAGACACATTTACTTAGATTGTAAAAACAGGCAGTGTAAGGGCTAAAAGCAGGCCGTCTGGTGCTTTACATCACTTAGCTGATCTTGAGTGAAGGTACAAATTTGGTTTGGTTCACCGATGTTAAAGTAGCTACATTATTAGCAGAGAATCATGAGATGATATGACAAACTGTTAAGTCACAAAGTAATAAATCTGAGGTAAACGATGGCTAAATACTGGGGTGTGTATTCATTACAATGATGTAACTCACTGCTTTTCCGCCATACTGTATACAATGCATTATTGTAGAAATTAGAGATAAATATGGTCATATCTCCTTGTTTAAACTGCCTTGGTTCGACAATGTAGGTCATCGTTAATAAAATCCCATAGAGGTTGAGTAATACGTTCTACAAATCAATTGATTTGAGATCTCCGGGATGCTGCTGCAATGAACGTGGCACCTGATGACTATGATTTTATTTATTTATTTTTTCCTTGTTCCTTGTCATTTAGCTGTTTTATGTTTGATTCATCATGGCTTTGCTCTTTTGTCATCCTCCAGGGTTCCCTCCACACTTTTACACACATCCTGATTTAGCTGAGTTAGATGTGTTCTTAGATCAACATATTTTGGTGACCCTGGAAAAGCTTTTTAATCCAAAAATGTATTTTTGACCATATCCCTACACCTAAACCCAAACATAACCATGAGTAATCCCTGAAATCAGAGGAAATGATGACACTGATGTACAAGCACCAAATACTTATTGTAAGTCTAAACTAAAAAGTCTAAAGCTAAAAGTCTAACACAAAAAAATTATTTTTTAATTTATTTATTTTTTGATTGATTGATTGGTTGTTCCAGGGTCAACAAAAGAGGTTGATCCAGGAACATGTCATACTTGGTAAACTCAGTACTTGGCACTTATTAGATAGAGTCGGTCATATTACTCAAAGGTCCCAGGGCTGGCAGGAATTGTAGTTGGGGGGGAGTGATTAACTGGAGTTCTCTCCACCTTCAATATCACGACTGAGGTGAGACCCTTAACTACTCCCTGGGCGCAAGTTTGTGAATACTCTTTGAACTTTGGTTTGAGGAAAAAACTTAATTGGTGAACTGAATATTGGTGTTATATAATAATAGTTGGCTGACAATGTTTTTTTGGAAAGGCACCCCTGATTGGTTGGATCTCCTGTATATGCTTTTCCCAAACTTTGTTAAAGGGGTCATATGATGTTGCGAAAAAGAACATTATTTTGTGCATTTTGGTGTAATGCAATGTGTTTATGTGGTTTAAGGTGCAAAAAACACATTATTTTCCACATACTGTACAATATCGTTTTTCCTCTAAGCCTGTCTCCTGAAACAGGTCGATTTGTACAAATCACTCTAAAAAATGAGATGTGCCAGTTATCCAGTGCACTGTGATTGGCCGAACACCTCAAGCTCTGATGGAAATGTTACGCCCCTTTCCATAACATGATGCCGCGTCTCGGCGCTAGGACACCAAAACAGTCAAACTAATTATAAAAACAAGCCCTAAACTGCACAAAATTCACATTTGAATAGTAAGTAGCAGGTTAATTTAATAAGAAAACGTAACTTGCTTAAAGGTTGTCAGTCAGAAGCAGCAGACTGTTCTTGTAGAGGTAGAATTGCCTCACTTTCTAGTCTCTATCCGACTTTGAGTTCTACAAAAATAAGACAAAAACAGTTAGAAGGATGTCTTTAGACATTTTCTGTACTTTAAGTCTTTTTATAATCAGTATTTATATACTTATATAGTGCTCATTCACCGCCCACACGTGAATGCCATTCGCTCTTGCAACAGTCAACCACCAAAGCAGTCACATTCGTCATAATAACTGAGAAAATAGCAACAGAAAATTTAATCCAGTGCATGTAAAGTAAAAAATAAATAAATAAATAAAAGATTACTTGCAAAAGGTAAACATTTTAGCCACACTATTACAAACTATCCAACTACAGTAAAATGTTATAATAATTTCTAAGGCATCAGCGTAGATAAAAATTCCTGTTTTATTGCATTAGATATATTGACCTTTACGGTCATAATGAGATCATCTCACTGACTCAGGAAAGCCCAGAACATCTCGTTATTGCAAAACTTGGTGCCGGCTTGTTAGCAAATGTGGGTTTGGGGTGAAATAGTACTTATTTCTCAGTGTTGTGGGTGACACATGACTTCAGCTAACTGTGAAAAGTGCACAGAAGATCCACTAAAGAGTTAGCTTGAAATGGCAGGGGGAAAAATATCTAGTGAATAGGAAGGAAGCCCTTATATGGGCATTTTGTATTTTTCAGCCAGTAATGTAGTCTCTATAAACACATTCTTATAGTATGAGATTTTTTTTAGCTATTTAATTTATATATTTGAGGCACATCTGCTCCAATCCACAAAAAAGGCTACAAAAATAGCTTGATACACATGAACATGGTTCATGTGAGATGGGTGTGATAAGAACACAGTCATTCCGAGTTCTTCAATAATGCTGCAAGAGAGATGCATTTGGCTACAGATAACTTCATCCAGACTCAAACAAGTTAGGGTGTGCACACATACATGAAAATGTACACATTTCTTCAGTAACTCAACCTGCTAATGATTTATTTATAATGGTTTCTGCAAATGTAAATTAGCATAGGAAAAAATAAAGTTTGTGTATTAAAAACATCACACTTCACAATTAGCATGTCGTCACTGCTTTGCATTGCACCACACAAATTATCTGCAGTGGAACATAACTGTTCAAGAATATTGGAGAATATTGCTTTCTCCATAATCGAAGTTGACATCATGGAGACTAAGGCCCAATCGCAATTCTACTCCTTACCCCTAACCCTCCGTTTGGTGCATTCACGTGTAGAGGTAGAGGTGTCTTATCTTGTGTTTGTTTTTACGGTGATGTTCTGTAAAGAAACGTTTGCAAAAAAATTCGCTAAAGTTTTCTAGTGGATAGCACTGAATGCACAATATTAGAACATGTAAATGAACAGTGCTTACATCGGCGCATGTGCTCTGACGTAACGTTAGGAGCTAGTGACAATGGATGATCGTATAACAGTGTAGTAGTGTCACTTTTCTTAGGGGAAAATGTTTAACCCTTCACCTTTCCTCTTCATTTCAAGCGGCAAGGGGAAGGGGCGAGGGGTAGACAAAAGGGTAGAAAATAGAATTGTGATTGGGCCTAAACAATGACAGAATTTTCATTTTTGGGTGAAGTTTCCCCCTAAAAAGAGATGGAGATAAAAGCACTGTGTGGGCTGACATGTGATAGACAGGTCTTGGCTCAGAAATGAGAGGATGAGACTGAATGTTCTGGTGACCGGGAACTTGTCTATCATTCACAGGAAGAATATAAAATATACAGCATACTGTATAACAGCATACATATTGTAACATGTAGTATTGTACATGGAAAATGAATATATGTGGGCAGTACAGCATTTAAACTGTTGTAAAATAACAAAAGGAATGCAAGAGATTGGTTACAGTCTGCATTTATCAAAGTCACTGTAAAGTAGCCACATTGATACTATGTGCAGCAAGGTGAAATGAAAGTTGGCCATGGTGATAATAGGAATGTGTCATTCAGTAGACATGATGCTATTTGCTACAGTACCATTTACTATGTATTGTAGTTACATGGCCTGAACTGCTCAATGAAATTAAATGTTACGGATATTCAAAATGTTTCAATTAATTAATTCAGTCACTCTTTTTAGTCTGTTTTATCATGGGTTTCTATCAAGACTGGGACAAGACAGGATAAACAGAAGTTACAATCCATTGTGGCAGCATGCATTTATTACTCAGAATTAACCTTTTTGCCATCACCTCTTTGTTTTGTGAAGACAACAGATGAATAGAAACTCCCTAATTTAGCCAAAATATGAAATACTGATGACTGAAGACATTAAAAAAGCGCGACTTGAAGGATACAGAGTTGGTTGAAGTTTACAGGTGAGTGGCTGTAAGAAAAGAACTCTCTATCCATGTATAAATGTTCAAATATTTGTGTCATTCGTTCACTAATGTTTTAAATAGTAACAGTAACATTTCCAAAGTAAATGCAGTTTACTGTTACTGTTATGATTTTTGAAAAAAAATATAAACAGCTGCTTACCTCAATACTTCAGGCATTCCTCCAGCACTCCATCTGCTGCCTTCTTCTGTACATTCATTACTAACCTCTTCATTAATCAGCGCAGGCTTTTATTTAGCAAGGTAAAATAATACAAACGATTTTCAACTACCAAGATGATAAAGAGGTCAGTGCAATCACAGATACAGAACTTTGTATAATTTATTTCAGATAAATAAAGATCATAATAAATGGGATGTATGAAGTAAATGAATGAGAAGTAAATGTTATGAAATTGATTGTGCATAACGTCATCATCAGGACTACCATTTGTGTGTTTTTTTCTTTAATTTAAAAAAAAGTTTGAACAATGTGTATATTTATTCTCCTTCTTAACGCTATTCCCGCATCTAAGGTTATATTCATGGTGAGAACCAGTCAATCTATACACAAGTTGAATCCTACACAAGTCTTCCATCTTCACATACGTCCGGTGACAATTTAGGGTCTTCAGTTAACCTAACATGCATGTCTTTGGGCTGTGGGAGGAATCCGGAGCACCCGGCGTAAACCTCAACAACGTGTATATTTTTACATTGAATAGCCATTACATATATTCTAATTTAACACTGAGGCAGACATTTTAATGTTATTTTAAAACAATGACAATTTACCAGAGCATGACCTATTTTCCCTGCTTTTACCTTTGCATATGAAATAAATAATGCATTTAGTTATTTAAGTATAGTCAAGTGTGTAGCTGGGGTTTATAACTGTTACTGAACTTCCGGAGGCTCGTCATGAAGTTTCCCTCTGTTTTCAGTGAACCGTGACTCAATGTTTTGCACTTCTTCTGTGTTGGCTGAATCATCATTGTTGTTAATTAGCCCAACCACTGTGGTATCATCTGTGTACTTAATAATGGATTTCAAGCTGTGGGCGGCGAGCAGTCATAGGTGAAGGAAGAACACAGGAGGGGTCTCAGCATGCAGCTCTTTGTTGCTTCAGTGTTAAGAGTTTTAGCGAGGTGTTGATTGTCTGTTTTGGTATGTGGTTTATTAATTGGTAAATGCAAGATGTTGGGAGTCAGGACTCAATTAAAGTAATCTCATTAGAGTGGATGACAATGGTGAAGGCAGAGCAAAAATACCTATGACTATATGAGGTGACTTAAGAATAATATATTCAATTTAACTTTCAGGCACATTTCTAAAGAATTTTATGTGAATGATTGCACACTCATACGACCACTAGTGAGTGTATGTGACAAAACATGATCAGAAAAGTATACTTTAAAAGGCCTGCACACTCAACAGTGTGCAAGACAATCACCTTTTTTTTTTAAGGTGATTCATAAAAAATGTTATACGCACTTCTTCTTATGCTGAGTTCAGACTGCACGATTTTCCAGGTTTTGAGAAATCGGCGACAAATGGCCAAAATCACAGGCAAATTGATGCTCATTCACGGGAGTGACAATCACAGTGTGAACTCTCAAAGACGCGATCTGAGAGAATCGCCGACGAGTTGCCGACACCCGTGAGATATTTGGCATGTTTAATATCTGGACCTGTCCTCAATTAAAAATCATGCTGTGTGAAATGTGTTCTGACTGAAAATAACATTGGCGATTTCCTTTAGCCAATGAGAGAGCAACATCCAGGGCAGCAGGATGTTGGGGGAGGAGTTAAGCAGGTATAGAAAGTAAATATCCTCCTCCAAAATTTTATTTTCTTTTTCTTCTTGTCATTGCAAATAAGTATGGCATGCTTCTTGCGGGCTATAGTTTTTAATAATGATCCCAATTTCACGTGAGAACTTGGTATTGTACATGTGACCTCACAATGTTTCCATGTCGTTTCTCGCGTTTGTTTGATTGTGAGACGTAGTTTGCGGACCGAGACAAAGGCCATGTCCACACATCTTTTTTTCTCCGTTTTGGCCTTCCATCCACACTGATGTCATGAGTAAATAGTGACTGCTCACTTGAGACGGGTCTAAGGTAAGACCAGGTAGTTCAGTACAGGCTCCTCCCACGATAGTTGATTGACAAAACTATTGTGGGAGGAGCCTGTGCTGAACTACGTCATTCTGACAGCAATCTCAGAACAGCCTGATTTGAGAAAGGGGATTGTGAGGTAGTAGAAAACGTGCATGCGCAAGTGGTAATTCTGTTTTCCGACTATTTACAACACTGCACAATCTGTTCCACGCTTGCGCACCTTTGTTTATTATGTTCGTTATTGTCTTCTGCAAACACCATTAAAGGGAATATTTTCCTCATTTAGATTATATAGATAGAAAAAACCTATATAGACCCATACCAATACAAAATAACTCAACTTAAAGTTAACTCATATTAGCAGCTTTTAATAAAAAAAAAAAAAACAAACAATTAAAAAAAAAAAAAAAAAAACACACACAAACCAGTAGGCCTAATGCCATACAGCAAATAATTGCAAAGGGGGATATGGAGGAAATTTAAGGGTTGCAGTGACAGAAAGACACGTTTTTCGTTGCATGTGGAATAAACACATCATAATGCATAGCGTAAGCTACATTTAAAAACATCAAAATAGACCGGCCGTGAACTGTTAAATTAAAAATAAAAAAATATGCCACCAGTTGTGCCGCCTGGCCATCAACTATTATATTGTTTTGAACATTTTGGCCTGTATCATTCATGCAGCACCAGTAATGCTGAACTTTCAAATTGTGTGTGCTTGCATGTGCAGACTCTAATAAAAGCCTGTCATTTTTGCACCCTCATTCTGTCTTCCTTAGAGTAAATGGTAATGCTTATGCCAGATCCATCAAGATACCTGTGCGAACTTAAGGAGAAATGACTTCTTACAGTATTCACTAAAAATCACCTTGGGACCGGTTGGATGAAAGTCATAGCGAAAATGTCAAAGTTAGTTGATAAATGGTCTAGCACGACAATAGCTGGCTTGGTGTGATATTTTATCTAATTTTAAGTCTGGCTTAGTATTCAAATCTAGAGCTATCTACAGATTTTAATTTAACTTTTTTTTTTTTATCGGTTGATTAGGATATGGCACAAACTGTGCCATTGTGATATAATTGTTTATGTCATCAATGAAAATAGACAGAAATGGAGGCAAGACCAATGTCAACAACCTCTTGCAGCTGTAGAATATTCTATGTTTGAATGTCTCAGTAATTAGACTCAGAACTGACATCAAACAAAACACATCACGTCGCCTCAGGAGGCACAAACACTGCATCTGTCTATGCCTAACTGGCTGGAAATAAAGGGAAAACTAGGAAAGATAAATAAAAAAAACCCATACATTTCTTCTTGCCTTTGTCCATGTGATCTAGCAAAACTTCAACTCATGCTTTTTGGAAAAAATGTGCCAGTGGCAATATTTCTTCAATATATTTTGTTGCTTCTTGCAGATTTAAAAACTGATTTAGTTTTATTTAAAACAGATTAATGTGAATCTGGCCATGCTTAATTATGTTCTTGCCGCTTGGAAATGAAATGTCTGTTCAGTGAATGGTTTGACATTTTTCAAATAGTTTATCAAATATTAATATAATAATAATATTAAATTCTACCCTAACCTAGTATTAACAAAAGCAACATAACATTAAAAAAACACATTTGCTAAAGCAAGAATGCCAGTTTATCTTGCTTCTGCAACTCAGTGAGCTTTTTTTTTTGTTTTTTTTATCATGACCTGCGTTTACGAAGCACTCCACCTCACCAGAGTAATCCTGTACCAGGTGAGCTAACAAGCATGTTTACTATGTCATAAAAGTCAATCAAATACAGCTGTTTGTGTGTTTTCCAGTACATCTAGATTGCAAAATCTGAAATATTTAACCTGACCAAATCGGTGCACTCACCCCAGCACTGCTGCATGCTTGCCTTATCCCGTAGGCTCTATTAGCAGTTATGCAGGTCTAGAAAGCCAAACATCCCCATTGGTAGGAATGTGGGGGTGTAATAATTTTCCCTCCACAGCTTCAACTGCACTTATTCTCAGCTATATGTTTTACTGCTGAGCAACCTTCTTTTAGACATGTGGTCTGTCAGAAAATATAAATAACTAGATTCTTACGTTTTCTGTAGAAAGTGCTGCCTGCTCGTGCAAAATGTGCTGCCATAATGCAGGGGTGTTGTTATTAGTTGCCAAGATGTTATTTTGTGGTTGCTAATGTGGTTACTGTGCTTGTTTGGGGTTGCTAGGTCATGCTAGATTGCTAGTTTATGTGATTTTTTGATTTGTAGATGTGTATGAGGATCCTTCATTAAATTATGTTTGCCTGTTTTATCACTCATGGGGACATTTGTAGTCACTTTGAGTTGAGTCTCCTGTTATTTTGTTTGGTTTACAGTTAAAGACCTTCAAGTATCTTTTTAATTGTAGTTCCTCCTTCAAATAAGATTTTTTTGTCAATTTTATCATCTGCCAGGTGAAAATTGTGTGTTCGATCGCTTAGAAAAGTAATAGCACACTTTTCCTTTATAAGCCCCATAATTTGAAATATAATTTATGTCTCTAGCACAGATGATGGGATTTCCAAACAAAAAATGCATTGCTTGGGGTTAGAAGCCTGTTCAAAGGCCTGACCCTAAATATGAGCGCACACAACTAATTACATAATAGCACATGCACATTGAGACCTCTCTCAGGAATTAAATGAGTTGCGTCCAATATTTATTCATGTTGCCCGCAATGTAGTCATCCAAGTCTGTTTGGTGTCAGTTTATGTAATTCAGAATTGGACTGGATATTGATGAATGGATGCAGTCTGCAGTGCAAAACAAAGCCCCCGCAGTCCCATTGTACAGGAAGTAAACAATTTACTGTTCATCTAGACTCTTTCCCTTCAGCTCTTTCAAAGAGCACTTTTAGTATAATTGTAACCTTTCTTTATTATGAAAGAGTAACGTATAGTGAATGTGGTTCACTGAGATTGTTTGTATAATACGACTGATGACTAGGTTAGGTTTTTTTTTTCTGGAATATCAACCAAGCTTAGTTAAATGAGACACATTAAAGAACCGCTGTCCCTTAATAGTTCCTCATCCAGATTGCAGTAAGCAGATAAAATCTATCAAATATTGAGTAGAAAAACAGTTCTAATATCTAAATATTATTTTAAGAACTCCATTGCTTGTTTCAAATAAGATTAACGCACTGAGGTCGGCTCTCCCACCGGTGAAAGTGCTTGGCTTTTTCTCAGATGTCAGAGAAATGTCAGATGTCATGGCTAATATGCTTGAATTCGAGTGAAACGGTTTGAATATGACAGGCACTCCAATGAGAGACTTCTACATTTCTTACGATGTATAATGTTTAGTATTGATACTCTGTTCACAAATGTATTTTATAAATATATATATATATCTATAAAGGGTTAATATCCTAAACAATAATAATAAAATCTTGGATCGACTGTAAAATGCTCTTTAAGCATAATACAAAGCGTGCTTCGGTCTATGACTACTGTCAAGAAACGGCTGTGGTTACTCGCGCTATCGCTTCCTTAAACCAGGCAGGAAGGACTCAGAGGCAGGACTTGAGTGAAAAAAAAAAAACATTTTAACGAAAACAAAGGAAACCGCGACAAGCAATGCTGAGATCCACATTCTGACATGCAACGTTAACAATTGACAAAGACGTGGGACATGGGGCCTGAATTCATACAAGGACTAATTACACACATCTGGACAAACACGGCTGGCAGAGAGTGAACACTAATGGGCGGGGTGGAGTCACAAACGAGGGACAACATGAGGATACAAAAGGTAAATACAAGACCTATAGCACATGGCACAATATAAACAAACACAATGAAGCACAAGACATGAGCAATAACAACATACAGACGGACTACAAAATCACTCTATATAAATATATACCCTAAATATACTGATATTAGCATGCTCACAGATGTTTTGCTGTTTCTTTTTTAGTGATTAGACACCTGCACCACAGAGTCCTCTCTCCTCAAACTGAACATGTTTACACTGATGACCTCTAGGAGCGCTGATGTTTGCCTAAACTGATATTCTCTGGTAAAACAAGCTTTTATTTTTCTTGAAAAGAAGCAGCAAACACTTAAATATCAGGTATTATGTAGAGGTTTCACTTGTTGAACAGAATCTGTTTTCAGGATTGACTCAAAGTCTGTTCACATCTCTGTAGTTAGATCAGTGTGCTCAATAATGTGTCTTTGACCTTTATTATGTATATTTTAATTATACTGTGTTGTGAATAAAATACAAATCATTTAGAAAAACATTTTTTTCTCACTTCATTCACATTCATTGTTACCTGACTTGCCTGTCACTGTCACATTAATTAATCTTTGTCTCTTCAGGTGGGAATCACTGAATATTAATGGTCATTCACACACTCTTGCATACAAGCTTTCAGCCTCAAAACATGTCTTTTAAAATTTAAAACACTATATTAAAAAAAGGAAGTGGAATGATTTTCACATGATTTCACATCATTGTGAAGTAAATATTCTAACCTAATAGACTGGTTACTCTCAGTACTGTGCAGTAGTATTCAGTATGAATTTCATGGCCCTATTTCAGCTACTTTTATTTTCACAAAACTTACTAACCACTAAAAAAACATCCTGTAAATTCATTGTGGTCACATATTATTGTACAGCAGTTTGTGCTGATTACAAGAAAAATACAGGTTGGTCAATAATATGTTCTAAGTAGCTGAAAAAAGCACAAATATCAGAGCATGTCCAAACATCTCAATGGCCCCAAAATCACCTCAGATCCCAGAGGGTTAATAAAGAAGCCAATCTTTATATATCAGGACAGTTGTACAGTATTAGCAGAGGAGGATGAGTATATAAGTCACTTTGTGAATTACACTATAAGCTATTTTTATGTAATTTAAATCAACACAGTCTTACGACCAATTTGTACATATTAATACGAGATGGACAATTTGTGCTAATTTATACAACCTCACTCGTACGATTTGTCTCAACAAAGGGGTTCGGTGTAGAGCATTTTTACAAATTCATACGAATTGTATTTTTCGAACATTCGATTTAGCAAAATCATATGAATTCGTACAATCGGTAGTGAGTTCGTACAAATTTGTACAAATTAGCCACCTCATGAAATATGTACGAATTGCAGTGAGACTGGGCTGAATCAAACACATTTTTACATTTTTGAATACTGTATGTATCTTGATTAAATGTCAATATGCCATCCATAATAAATGTTGTATTCAGAGGGTAACTACAGGCATTTGGATGTGTAACCAGAACTTTGACATTGATATCTTAACCACTGTAAACACTCTGGGTTTCACATATTTAGAAGAGCAAATATTTTGAATACACTTCTGACTGGTATTGCTTCAATAATGATTGCACACATTTTTAGAACAGATTCAATTAAATCGTTGTTTTAGATTTTCTGACTCGATGCTACAAGTTCTAACAAAAAAATCGAAGTGTAGAACAAGCATATACAGTGGAATATACAGTATTTTTGGGGGAAAAAAAGTAATCAGGCTGTTTTGGGTCACCATTGACTTCTACAGTATTTGGTTTCCTATGGAAGTCAATGGTGACCAAAACAGCCTGGTTACAAACTTCCTTCATAATATCTTTGTGTTCGGCAGTACAAAGAAATCCATACAGGTTTGGAATTACTTGAAGGTGAGTAAGGGATGACAGAAATTCAATTTTTGGCTGAACTATTTCTTTAAGAGTCCCCAGGGATAATCCAGACACCATCCACATCCGGAGTCCACTCATAAATGCATATCTTGATATTTACAACACTTCCCCATCTTACCACATCTCCCATATTTCATTTTAACTATGATTTGAACTAAGCAGATGTAGTAGCTTTATGAATATTCTCTGTAGCTAATATATCACCGAGGGAGTTGGAGAGATGGCTGTTCATCAAAGAGGCTAATTAAGCATTAAAGAGGTTCCAATAGTTTGCCAGGCTTTATATTGATCTTTGCGGCGGCAGATCTTTAATCTACACTGCTCCTGTTATGTCTGGTGGGAGGAAGTATTTGGTCCCTCTGGTGATTTGTTTTGAGGTGCTGACCTTTGGGCAAATCTTATCTAAGAGTCATTTTTTCCTTGAGATTTCTTTCTTGTACTATCACAGATTGGGCGGACTCCAATTCATCCAATTGGGAATCCACAGTGTCTGTACAGGAACAAAGTTTTATGAGAAAATGATGAGGGTATTTGTCAGTAAACACATTTATTCCAGTAAACAGGTTTATAACAGCATTAAACACATTTTCTAAAAGATGATAAAAGATGGTAGGAGAGATTAAGAGTTAATGGGAGAACAAAAATATTTACCATTGGTGCTCCTTTTCTCTTTTATTCAATTATAAAGAGAAGCTGTCAAATTATTGCCCAGACTGTTTTCAATAATACATTACGTTAATCAGTGATCCAAAATGCATTTTCTCTCAGAAAGTTTGAAACATGCTCAAATGCTGCACACAGAGTTTAGAGCACGACATCCAAGGATTCTCATCTTCACACCCTAACTTAATCATATTTTATTTATGTTTGTTCATTCACTTGAGTTACTATAATTACAGTATCTTTGTGCCTACCTGCCTAGAAGGCACGCTATTGTAATACACTGGCAGATACTTTTATAGGCGGCATTAAATAGTTAGTGCATGATTATATTTAAGTGAAGCTGCCACACAAAAGGCCAAGTGTATTGCTGCTTTGAGGTCAAGTAAATCAAGTTAATGAAATTGCTAACTATAAGGGAACCAAATTACATCTGGCTGATTTTAATACATCCACTGGCATAGTAGTGCGATATTAGTAGATTACAAAAGGATAAATTAAGTAAGGCATAATGTACATCCAGCTGATTGTTACTGATTGTACTTGCAACAAAAGTGATTCATTGAACACAGACCAGAGTTAAAATATTTCATTCACTCACTTGTAAAACTTGTAAAAAAGTGCTTTCTAGCAAATGGCATAGAGCCAAGACAAATGCATGATATGAAAGGAGATTAAATTATTTATTATTTTTGTTCATTATCATTGTTAATAATGATGATGATAATAATAATAATAATAATTTATAATCATACCATTTAATAAATTACTTCCACTGTAAATAATTAATAAATAATATATAAACATAAAAGTTTAATTTGAGTCAGAAATGTTTTAAGATCTTATCTGACTATAATCTTGTAAACCACTGCAATGTATATATACAACTTCATGATTATTATTATTATGGAGTAATTATGATGTTTATCGATTATTGTTAATATTATTATTTTATTGTGCAATTACAATACTAATATTTATATTTACTAATTTATTTCTTTTTAAATGTTAAGCCATCCACTTTTAACCATTTCAGAATACAGTGATCCCTCGCTACTTCGCGGTTCGTTTATCGCGGATTCACTACTTCGCAGATTTTTTCTTTGGAGCCTTATTCAAGGGAAATTCGCCGATTCGCGGTATTTTTCTATGCGAAATATCA
>JAUMHI010000055.1:599852-620201 GCA_032359435.1 Enteromius unitaeniatus | reverse complement strand
TGCTTGGCGAAATTGCTTGATTTTCATCATACATTTCACACAAATATACACAATTTATGATGTAGGCTGAAAATGAGCTTCCCCTATTTGACAGACCAGTAGCCGCCACTGGTATAAGTGTATATGTAATAGAAAAAAAAAACCTTGCCACTGACTCTAAGCCAGACTGGAATCAGCTGTGGTTGACCCAATTTACCCAACATAAATCAGCTACAGTATGTGTCAATTATTCAAGTGTTTGTTTACAGTTTTTGCCTATTGCTTACACACTAAAACTGAATGCTTACACCAAAGTCTCAATACCTAATACCAATTAGGTATTGAGGCTACCAATTCCTACTGTATCTTATCTTAAACACAGTGTAATCATAGCTTAAACACATTGTCAACTTTGCACTTTGTTTACAATTCTTTAACACACTTATTGCGAAACACTGCACACGTATTCTTACATTAGACACTTATTAGACATTAGATACTCAAAAAAAATCACCTGTTATCATTGGGAAAACATTCTGTTAAAAAGCAAAACTCATCTGGCAATGTAGACACTTACATACACATCTATAATCACATGGACTGAAAAACAGAACACCGATCGGTCTGAGCCTCAGCACTACAAATAGACCTCAGGTCAGACATTGTGAGACCAGTACCAGTGTGGAGACATGTGTCAGATGACATCAGGGCTACTCTGGTGGACCATGTGATCAATCATGGCCTGTCCATGAGTCCACCTTAACCTTAGTTGGTACACAGTAGCATCAAGGACATTCTGACTGGATAACAAGTATATCTTCAAGTTTCTACTCCAGACTGGACCTACTGTATGTGTTACATGATTCTGTATCATATTACAGTATTACTGTACTAACTGTACTATACAAAAATGGGTAGTGCTGTGAAGTATATGTAAAACAATACCATTGTGATGTTACAGTATGGTGTACAGGTGTGAAAAAAGTGCAGAATACAAACATAAATACAAGGTGGGATCCTTTCCGCCATCGACCACACCTACCCACACACACAAAACAAGTATATGTTTTTTTTTACTTTTGTTTTGTTGCTAAATTTAATGATTTGTGATAACATAAGAAATGTTTGTTTTTTGTAAAAACTCTTTGATTTGATTACTGCAGAAATTCTACTGTTTTTACAGAAGACTGAGTCTGAGCAAATGACAATAAAAATAGAAACACAAAGACTGCAGTCTTTTATATAAAGCCCATCAGTGTGTTGCTACTGATATGAAAGAGAAATTCAAATGGTACTTGTGTGTATGGTTTTGTTGCAAGAATTAACATTTAGGAAAGGAGTGTTAAGTTTTGGTTGCAGTGTTTTATTTTGGCATAGAGTTGTTACAGTTTTTGCCTATTGCTTACACACTTTTTGCAGAATTTGTCATTATGTCAAAACTCTACACACAAAACAATCAGACATAGCTCTTAGAGATTAACGACTCACATCTATGCCAAAATGAAACACTGCAATCAAAACTTAACACTCCTTTATAAAAATGAAATTCTTGCAACAAAACCAGAGGGGACATTGCAAATTCTGGTGACTGGCAAAGAGGTCCACCTCGGCTCCGTAAAACCTCTTTCAGATCTCCTTCACCACATCTGGGTGAAGCATCCATTCCCCGGGCCTCAGCCCCTGTCTTGACAGAACGTCTGCTCCTACATGCAAACGACCAGGAATGTACATCGCTCTCAATGAGTGGATATTTCCCTGACTCCACAGTAGGATCTGACATGCCTGTTTGTAAAGTGGCCGTGATCGCAGACCCCCCTGGTGGTTGATGTGTGCGACCACTGCTGTGTTGTCGGTGCGTACCATCACATGATGGTTCATGAGGTCTGGGAGAAAGTGTTTCAATGCAAAGAACACAGCCAGCATCTACAGGCAGTTGATGTGCCATGTGACCCTTCCACAGACCGTGGGCTGAGTGGCCACTCATGACTCATTACTGCTCCAGTGAGGAATGCATCTGTCGCTATCATTAACTGACGACATTGACATTGGGGGCGAATTCCAAGCAGGCGGGGCTCACCTATTCGCTTAACTGATGCTAATGCCAGCAGCAGAACAGTTTTCAGTGTCAGCGCTTACTGTAGCTGTTTGCAGGGGTTCAAAGGGCGCGCCTCTGAGGGCTTCTAGGACAGTGGGCAGGTCCCACGTAGGGATAGTGCGAGGGTGAGAGGGCCTGAGAAAAGACATGACGAGGGGTTTTTGTCACACTCTGCGCACCCCCTTGAGAATACTGACCATTTCACAGCATAAGCATGTCTCATCTAAAGCGAAAAGATACACTTCCACCTTGCCGAACGTCTTCCAGATCAACTGGATAGTTAGAGGGTGAAGAGTCCATTCCTGTGGATGGACTGCTCCCTGTGACAGCATGTCTGCGCCCTGGTTCAGTTTGCCGGGAATGTGAGTTGCTCTTATCGAGCGCAGATTGTGCTGAAGTTGATATTTTACCCATGATTTTAAATTAAAATGTCATATATCTTCTAGTTTTTTTTCCCTCTTGGTAAGGTGGCTGCTGTCGCGACTCTGTGGTCGCACAAAATCATTTCAATGCATATTGTACTTTGTATGATTGTGTATGTAACAAATAAAAGTTGAATTTGATTTAGTGATGCATACAGAACTACAGAGTTTTTGTGCTTGAACTCCTGAAACCTCACACTCATGTGCCTCCACTTTGAATGAAACGCCCACATTTTAGAGTTTAATAAAAAAAATTACACTTTTTAATACTCATTCATTCTCAGTCTCAGTCTCATTCACAATACAGAACAACAGGGGCCTTTTGTATCAACGCTCATGCCCAGATTTCACGCTCACGTTCGGATTTACTAACAAATTAACGTGAGAATGTGCGTTGGTCCACGCCAACTCCATGTCTGGCGTACGTCTATTTCTTGTGCGTGTTTGTTTTATGTCCGTTGGCAACTGCTAGAGGCAATTGTCTTACATTGCAAACTTCAAAATATCACACAAACACATTAGTTAGAAATGTGAAGTGGTGGTCTAGTGGTAGAATTGTTTAGTGTTTTGAGGATGCGGGGTTCTAATCCACCCTCGTAAAGGTCTTTTTTTCTAATTAAAAATAATGCGCTGTTCATTTAAGTGATTGTATATCAAGAGCAAGGGCACGTTCGTGTGAATGTTTTTTTTGTGCTTTTACCAGAACAAAGCGCTCGATCCTCTGTGTGAAGCATTGTGCACGAGCACCAACACAACAGTGAACACGATCGCTCGTCATAATTCTTTTTAAATGCATTTGTTTTGGCAAGACGTTTATAATCTTTATAATGAAATGCCATTAGTCTATAATTTGTGTTTTATTTTATGATTTGTAGTTTTATTTAGCCTAGTTGTTGGAATTGGAAATTAAAAAGCTTTAATTGCCAATCATATTCTTAATGCATAGATTATTTTTGACACATTTTTTTTCCGATCCATTGAGGGCTACTTGTTGCAATTTTGAGAGAAAATCTTTTACATTTTTCAAAATTTTCTATTTAAATTTTAAATAGAAATGTCTTCTTCATGTCCCACAAAACAAATTTACACAGGTTTGGCTGAACATGAGGGTAAGTAAACAATGACAGAATGTTCATTTTTGGGTGGAACTATCACTAACAGGCCAACAAAAAAAATAAAAACAATCAGCATCCCCTTTCTCGTCAGAGACAGATGTAATATTTAAAATGACATTCTCAGTCTAGTATGGAAGACTGATTCTGCTGTTTTGTTAAAAATTGAAAAAAAAATCTCTCTCACAATTACAAGTTTGCATCTCACTTCTTATGAGAATTGTGATAAAATGAGAAGAAATGAAATAATCTCATAAAGTCAAAATGACTTGAGAATGAGAATTAAAAACTCACAAAAGTCTAAATCTGAGGAATGTAAATCTCACAACTCTGACTTTGACTGAGTTTGCCAGATTTACTAGATACAAACTCCCCTTTTTTCCCTTAAGAACAATTTTTTCTTAGTGTTTCTTCAAAATATATTTTTGCGTGAAAAGAATAAAAAAATAAATGCAAAAAGATTTTAAACCATTGGAGGATGAGTACATGATTATAGATGTTTTGTTTCTGGGTGAACTGTCCCATTAAGAGTGCATTATAACAGTGGTTATTAACCCCTAAACATTGCATATTTTGCATGTCTCCTTTGTCTGACCCATTTCATTTCTTGGAGTCACTACTAATGAGCTGATGATTTGAATCAGATGTGTTTGATTAAAAGCCCATCTGATTCAAATCATCGGTTATGTTACAAAGGGGACTGAGGTGTGTAGATCGATTCGTAAAGCTTTTATTGAAAAACTTAGTCAAAGACAAGCAGGGTTAGGAAAACAGTAAACAAAGCATCGCAGCACCATTGAAACTTGCAGCTTTTATTGCAACATATAATCAATTAAATCATAGCCTTTTGAAGCATAAGCTACATCTAAATTTACATGTTTATTTTATTTTTATATATATATTTTTTTACCAAAGCACAAGTCTTCTCCTGTTACTGCAACTTCCGAACAGGCGAACACACACACACACACACACACACAAAGGATATCATGTGCCAAAAATTAAAATATATATTGTGAAGACAGTCAAATGCGTGTGTCTCATGCTCATTGTGTGAGAGTTGGAAGCCCTGTGCAATTGGTAACTCTGCAAAGTCACTCTCGAAAATATATGCTTTAATATCATCTATAGACACAAACACTGCTGCACCAGTCAAACAATGGAAAAAAGACCTCAATATCAGCACAGATAAGGAATTTTGGGAAACAGTTTGCGGAAATACCTTTATTTTTAGCACAAACACAAATATCCAATTAATTCAGTATAAAGTTGTACATAGAACACACATTACACAACACAAGGGCCTAGTGAATTCTGACAGATGCACCAACTGCACTTTAAATACACAGGTCACTTATCTTCATGCAATCTGGCTATGCCCACCAGTTAATCACTTCTGGACAGAATAAATTAACAGAAATCTTCTGTACTGTACTGTACCGTGTCTCATCGGCGACACCTCTCAATTTAACCCAGCTTTTAAACATCCAGTTCCCTTACTTATGTCTCTAGCTATCAGCAAGAAAACTATATTACTTAACTGGAAAAATAAAGGCCAAATTTCAGTTACACAATGGATACATCTGTTAAGGGAACATATCATACAAGAAAAACATACATCAAAAACACAAAACCACTGTTGAGCTGATGCCCAAAATTTAGTCTCTAGACTACAAACTTAGTAACCGGGTTGGAGGTAGTGGTCGTATGTATGTTGGGTATTAAACTTAGATAGTCCATACGTTTTCTGGGTGTTGCAGCTGCTTTGGTGGGTCTTATTGGCGCATCAGGTCGGCATGGGCTCTATATACATGTCTTGGTCAAGGTAACCTTCTCCCTCCATGTACTACTCCTACCATCTTTGCCCCGTCTTACTGAATTTGGAAAAATTGAAATCAGAATTGGACTGGATGTGGTGTCTTTGGTTGGGGAGCTGACTGGAGAACACCAGGACTATAGCCAGTTCGCAACGTAGTAAGGGTTCAGTGGATATAAATAGTACTAATAAAGAGCGGTCACCCATCCGACCACACAGTCTGGGGGAGCCCATTCTGGAAGTGCATGGTGAGGTAGACAATCATATAAAATGACATTCACAGTCATAGGAGTCTAGTCAAAAAAAATCCTCTCACTAAATAACACTGAAACCAAATTAATGATGATAATAACAATGGTTATTATTACAACTCATGAAAATATAAATCTAACTTATCTCTATACCCATGTATACAACCATACCCATACACTTACAGTTTTTTTGTTTGTTTGTTTGTACTTTGCTTTGTCTTATTTTGTTTCCTTCCACTTTGTGTTTCTTTTGCGTAAATGTATGTATATATTTGTGACTGGTCTCAGTCTATGTTATGTTGCTGTTGCTATTTTGCTCAATTTAAAAGAAATTTGATTAGAAAAAATGATTAGGGTTGTGAGGTTGGTGTGTATCAAATGTGTGTGAAAACTACATATACTACATATACAACTACACCAAACACGTTCATGCCATATATACGCCAAAGTCTGTTTTTGCATAACAACACCACAAAATTGTTTTCGTTTTATTTGGCAAACTATACACATTTGCATGACACTGTGCTAAAATCCTACACTAGAAAGCACTGAAATTCATAACAAAAAAAAGATTTTGGACTTTTTTATGCAACAGAATGGATCTAATATATTCTCTCCTCATCTCTGGATTCTTTCCTTAGCTGTCGTATCTGGGTCCTCCATTCAGCGACCCCGGTTTCTCTCCTCCTCGTCCCAACAGCTCCTCTCTTTCAGTGCCCAGCGCAGCAACACGGGTGGACTTATGGCGTGGTCTAGAGAATGGCGCCCGTCTGGCACAGAACCAGCGAGCCTACAGCGTTCTCCTGTGTGCCGTGAGGGAGTTGGCAAGCTCTACCCTGTGCCCGTACCTCCAGAGCTCGCTCATGCACTTCTGCTCCGGCCTCAGTGGCCTGCTGGGCTCCATATCTGGCCTGATGAATGCCCTGGGCTACACCAACCTCCCGCCCTCCACACCTGCTCAGGGCTATGCCCCGCTTCTGTCCACGCAGTTTCAGAACAACCCTGCTCCTCTGCGGAGTTACGAGCCTCGGGCCACGAGAGAGGGAACAACTCAGGTGGATCTGAAGAGGGGCAGGAGAGGACGGAGGAAAGAAGGAGAGAACTGGGCTGCCAAAGAGGAGAAAGAGGAAGGAATGGAGCAATGGGGTAAGCGGAGAAGACTGTTGAGCGTGGACGATGGTAAAACGCTTAAATTCAACATGAACTACACAGCTTTAAAATTCGGAAAGCAGCCTTTACTCCACTCATCGGCATCTCTTCAGCATCGCCGGGATGTTCGGTCCACTCATGCTGGACTCTCTCCTCTCTCGCTGCTCTATCAGTATGGAGAGGTTCACACTTTGCTGGCAGCCCCCGTATTGTCATCTCATTCTGCCTCGAATGACTTCTCAAGGAAGGTGGAGGGATTCTGGGTGCTAAGAGAGCTGCAGAGCTGGCTTTGGAGATCAGCCAAAGACTTCACCAGACTGAAAAAACGACTGCGCGTTTGAGAGGTGTTTCAAAACCTAGCGAGCTGCCTTGTAACAAAATTTTGCAAACCAAAATATGTCCATTGTGATGTACAGTGGCTTCCAAAATGATTAGTGATCTTCTTTTTTTTTTTTGCTGTAGTGTGTCAGTAGGAAATATCATATATTTATTTTGTCATTAATTGTAATAATCCATGAGGGTTTTTGAGATCTGAAATTATCATCACCCTGTCTGTCTGAAATGACATGAAGAAAAATAAAAAAAATAAAATCCTGTGGAGAATGTCTTCAAGACGCTTCAAGAAAGCTACCTGCAAAGCTCCTGAGAAACCTTGCTCAAGCTGCTTCACTAGATATAAAAAAAAAACTATATATATATATATACATATATATATAACATTATTTTTGCAAGTATCCCAATTTTACAAAATTTTTGCATTCGTGCCTAAAACCTTTATTAGCACTGTAGCTTTGCAGGTAGATTTTTCTTAAAGTGTCTGGGAGACATTGTTTCCCCCAGTCCTTCTGGATTTAAAAGTTCAGATTGTTCAGTTTTTTCAAGTAATTCCGGACAGACTGGATGATAATCAGATCAGGTCTTAAAAATCGAACTAGAATACTTTGGTGTGTTTACGCTAGTGTTCTAATCATTTTGGCTGTAACCAGCTATGAGGTCACTAAGGTCTGGACCTTAGTTCTTTTTCATATTCAAAAATAGATAAAGTTCTTTAAATGACTAATTAGCACTTTAAAACTCATCCTATGATTGTCTGCATGTATAAAAACAGTTTAGACAGTCTTTGGTATGAAGATGACTGAGAGCAAATAATTGTGAATGCAACTTAAAATGCAACTTCTGTCGTGTTGGCAGATCCAACTTTAGATCTTTAGATTTTTGGAGCTTTTCATCTTTAGAATTGTTTATTCCACTAACTGTGTTGCTTTAGGAAGTAAAAAAAAAAAAAAAAGCGAGCAATTGCAGTTTAGAGTTTAGAGAGCATGGCCATGCTATTGCTGACTGGATACTACATTCAATAAAACAAATGCAAACACAAAGTCATGCTAAAACATTTATAAGAGCACTAGACAAAGTTTTATCAGATAGCAATGCTTACTAATGAAAATTATTACAGTAATAAGTACTGTTGCATAAATAGCAAACAAATAATAAAATTATCCACTCCAAACCTATAGTAAAATATGAAAAAAATATGATGCAATAAATAAGGTAATTTAACAATGTTCATCTTCACAAATAAGAGAAAACATCTTTCACAGACATCTACATGTGTGTGTCTCTTTTAAAGTGTATATGTGACTCTGGACCACAAAACCAGTTATAAGGTTCAATCTTTTGAAATTGAGATTTATACATCATCTGATAGCTGAATAAATATTGATGTATGGTTTGTAGGATCAGAAAATATTTGATCAAGAAGCAACTATTAAAAAATCTGAGTGTGCAAAAAAATCTAAAATATTTAGTATAAAACATTTGTCCAAATGAAGTTGTTAGCAATGCTTACTTACTAACCAAAAATACTTTTTGATATATTTATTGTAGGAAATTTACAAAATATCTTCATGAAACATTACCTTTACATAATATCATAAAGATTTTTGGCATAAAACAAAAATAGGTTATTTTGATCCATGCAATGTAGTTTTTTTTGCTACAAATATACATGTCCTACAGATGACCACATTTATGCTCCATGCTCACTTATGCAGTGTATAAAAGAAGTTGTGTTTATCATATATCCCACAATTCTTCATTAATATAGCAATGCAGTAATTTTTAAACCAAGCAGTTCTCTGTTGGACTAATGGCTAATTCACAGGTGTGAAATGAACCTGTTGTGAAATCTGTCTGGGGAGATCAGCTCGCTAGGTTTGGGCAGAGAGCAGAAACAGACTGATTAACGTTCTGCAGATGGAGATCTGAGGATCTCAAATCGTCACGCTTTGCACTAAATCACCAAAAAGAAAAGAGTATGTCACAGACAAAGGGAAGAGGGTGCTCTTTGAGAGAGACAGACGTGATTCAGCAGAAGGAAAGTGAATCATGCTCAGCGTCATGCAGCAGTGAAAGGGTCAATAGGCAAAAGTGGAGGAAATGTGGCATAATCAAAGAAACAATAGAGAGTATTTTGCTGCCTCACAAACTGAGTCAGTAATGCCTCATTGATACAGACTCATCTTTTTCCGGACACACAAATACACTCCTACGTGTTTGGAAGCACATGCACAAATCTGACGCTCAGATGGCATGTGTGAACAGAAAAGAAAGCATATGAAATTATATCATACAAAAATTTCAGAATATTTTTAGGCATGGTACCATGGTGATTTCTGGAAATGTACAATGGTAATACAATGGGGTTTTTTTGTAGAAGCAATGAGTACTATGTAAATACCATAGTATGGGAATAAGGTCATAATTCAGTTCTATGGTATATTTCAAAGTACTTTGTCATTATTCATTTTTTGAGCATTGAACAGTGGTAATACTGACTTTTTAAATGTAAAATAGTAATACCATGGTGCTTTTGTAAAATACTATGTACTATGTAAATATCATGGCGTGTGAATGTGGTAATAACCATATTCACCAAGTAATATGGTATTACCAAGTAATATGGTATTACTAAACTATAATTACTAGTAATAATTATTAGTAAACTATAATTTGTAGATGACACCATGGTAATACGTAGTAGTAGTGGTTGTTGTTTTTTTCTTAAATGTACAATGGTGATACCATGGTATTTTGTAGAAATTATGAGTACTATGTAAATACTATGGTAAGGGAATCATAATTTTGTAACATGGTATATTTTAAAGTAATATGGTATTACTATAATTTGTGGAGGACATCATGGGGTCACATATATACCACAGTATAATGTAATAATATACCAAGGTATTTATTTGAAACTCCAATAATGTGTGAACCAAATGATACCATAATACAATATATCTAAGTATATATCTAGGTATCTAGATATCTAGTATCTAGGTATATATCAAAGTACTTTACCATGCTATTATTGTGTTTTTGAACAGCGAGACAATCATACTGTACCTTGGAATGTCATTGTATATTAATATGATATTCATACAGTCTGTTAATATAGTATGTCAAAGAACTACACTATTACCGTTCTTTTACCATGGTACCACCACAGTTCTTTTTTTCTCACATATGACCCAAGTTACAATGCAGATGAGATGGTGTATAATAGGAGTGTTTGTGTACAGTCTGTAAATTGATTTCTGTATGTGTGTATACAGTATGTCTGTTATATTTATTTAATACTATTTATTTCTCTGGGGTACGATTGTATGGTGACACACGGTTATTTTGCCAAGAGTACAAAAGATCTTTATTGGCTACACTATGGGGGTGAGTGTGTTTGTGTGTGTGTGTGTGTGTGTGTGTGTGTGTGTTTGTGCATGCATTGTGGTGTGTGTCTGTGTCTTACCCCTTGAGGGAAAACCAGAGGGACTGGGAGAACAGCAAGAGTTTTATTTGTCTGTCTAAGCTAAATTTATGACCACTAAGTTCTTTCATGTAATCCCACATCCTCTCATCCCTCTCTTCCCCTCGATCTCTCTCTCACGCCTCTCCTCTTCCCTAGTGCTACCTACTGACACACACAACACACACACACACACACACACACACACATTTACTTAAATGGGAACATTGCATAGACTTCTATTGTTTTTATATAGTTAGAAATACTATAACAGATAACACACGCCCTAATACGAACATAAAACTTTCAGCTTTTTATTTTTAAACAGTTTTTATCAGTGCACATGCTTTTTTCAGGTTAGTTTACAAATTAGTTTCCAAAATATGGTTAAGCAGGTACACACAAACATATTCATATATCAGTTCAAAACAAAATGTCATTTCATGCTGACACAACTGGCATAAACATTGCATTACAAACTCAGTCAGCCAGCATTGAAACGAACGAACACTCAGGTGTTTATTGTTTCTTTTCCTCAGGCTATGTTTGGGGTAAAATCAAAGGATCAATGAGAATCTGTGTTTTCCCTTTAAGCAACACACCTGCACTGGAGTTATCACGGCACCACCACAGCCACACACACACACACACACAAAATCACAAACACACACACACACAGGTGTGACACGTTCTTTTATGCTTAATTATCACAATTTACAGGAAAAGATGAGTTTGGTAAGGGAACACACACACAAACATGGCTGAAGACTCAAGCAAAATGCGTAATGCAGAGTCCAGTCAGCTTCAGCCCCTAAATGGATGACCACACATCGGCAACAAAAGCTGCATTGTGCGCCTTTGTGTGTGTGTCATTACGTGTCATTTCTCTGAATCAGTGTGTGTGTGTGTGTGTGACTGTTTATGTATCTCCATGACTGTAAAGTAAAGTAGTTTTATTTGTTTAAGTTTAAAGGCCCCTCTGATGTTGTGCCTGGATCTTTCTGCCATCTGTGCAGCAGAGCTCCAGTCTCACTGCCAATCACACTAAATCACTCATCTGTCAGCAGTTCATCAGCAGCAGACTATTTAGTGAGTCTTTATCGCTCCCTCTGTTCTTATTCAGACTTCCCAGGTAAAAAAAAAAAAAAAAAAAGTACTCCCATTATGTAAGTGCTCTATCTTCACACACTAATTTACTTAAAATACTAGTTATTCTTTAAAATACTTAGAATAAATTTATCTTAAAAAATGGTACAATTGAGTGTATAAAACATGTGTCAAGTGTATTATGAGTGATGATGTTAAAAGCACAGTGAGTCTGGAGCACAAAAGCAGTCATCAGTAGCACAGATATATTTGTAGCAATAGACAACAATACATTGCATGGGTCAAAATTATATATATATATATATATTAAGCCAAAAATCATTAGGTAAAAGTAAAAGTACAAATTATGCATGAATATATTTTGTACATTTGTACATTTCTTTCCATAAATATATAAAAACTTGATTATTAACATGCATTGCAAAGAAATTAATTTGAACAACTTTATTGATTTTCTCAATATTTAGATTTTTTTCACCTTCAGATTCTAGATTTTCAAATATCTCAGCCAAATATTATTGTTAAATCATACATCAGTGGAAAGCTTATTTATTCTGATTTCAGATTATGTAGAAATGTCAATTAAAAAAAAAAACTCTTTCTTTGTGGTCCTGGGTTACATTTATTTGATATTCATGGTGTCTCAATATAACACAGTTGGGTACTAAAGAATCATTCTTAGTATAACAGTATTACTTATGTACAAAATTAGTGCACGAAAATAGAGCACTATAAGTACATTACAGAAGTGTACTTTTTCTCTTTGCCTTTTTCTCTCATTCTCTCTCCCACTCTGTCTGTCGAGTCCTGATCACCTGCAGCACATAAAAATTCCTTTTTTCTCTCTACAGAGGATTGCGCTGATGCCTAGGGAGTTTCTGCATTCCTGTTTCTCTCTCTCTCTTTCTGTTTCTCTGCCGCCTCCGCTATTCTGCTGGTTTCTCTCCCGCTACTTTGTCTTGGCCTCTTACCTGAAGCCCAGCCCTTCCTGTTCATCCAGGATCCCTGTCTTTGGCTGCAGGGCTGGGCTGATCTCGGTGCGGGGGAAACCTAGGGCACAGGTTGACTGATTTATTGCCTAATCAATTGATCCTCCCAGATAAGAGTCAGAAACCACAGTCACCGTGCATTTATGTTATGTGAGTGTTGCCCTTAAGGAAAAACAGACTTTAATGTACCGTGGCGTGTTTTAGTGTTATTTAACATGTTTTCAGAAAAGATTATGGGTGATTGTTTTGGATCGCCTACAGAGAGTTCGAAGTGTGATTGTAGGTGAATGAGTCAACTATGTGTGTGTAAAGTGTAAAACACATTAAAGTGTAAAGTGTAAAACACATTAAGCTATACAAATGTAATAATTCATATTATAATTTAAATGAGATTATAATTTAATAATTTCAGTACAGATTTTTTTCTTCTCTTTCCCACATCAGAATATTATAGAAGCCTGTTTCCGGCACTGATTAAAAATAAAAAAAGACTGACTTTTTTTTCAGTCTTTTTCAGTTTTTTTTGTGAGTTATTGTGAGAAAGTTTATATCTCACATTTTTTTACTTTTTAACATTTAACCTCATTTAACTTAGCAATACAATCTAGCATATGGTTAAGCTAACATGCCAGTGATTGGTCGATTTCATTTAAAGCAGTGTTTGTGAGCTTTTAATGCTCTAAAACCAGCACTTAGTGGCAAAAAATGAATTTGCATTTTCATTCAGACCAGTGCAAAAAGAGAAGTTGACGTCAACAAATAACAGACACATAAAATTGTAACATAATCGTGTGTGTATTATTTATTATTACATGATGTTTGTAAAACTAATTTCATGAGGAGCGCGCAGGTAATTAACGCGGCTGGCTCCTTGTTTCCAATCATATTGTCAGTGAATCAGAATGAGAAAAGCCACCTATAAAAAGTATGAATTCCCTTGCCTCGATATCTCGTTCATAGCATCACTCAATTCAGCATAGAGTTAATCTTGCCTCTACTGCCAAACTTCAGACTAAATCCGGGCACACCATCAGATCAAAAAAAAATTCGTTTCTAAACATGAGGCACCAACAAACATACAACGTTGCCTCGACCTAGCCAGACTTTTAGCAACGTTGTAACAACATGGCTGTCACGGTTGCGTGTGGTGAAGCATGGAGGCTGACTCAGGAGTGCAGTAACAATAATCCACAACGTAACACGGTACACGCACACAGAAAACATTAATGACCGGACAATCTGACACTGAACACAAGAGAACTTATAAAGGGCAGACAATAAAGATAATTAAACAAGACACACCTGAACACGATAGACAATTAACAGAAACTAGGTCACATGGAGCACATGGGGAAACAACAACAAAAACAGTGCAGGGATGGTACAATGGCTAAAAGGTTGTTAGTTCTACGTTGTGTAGGTAAAATTGTTACTACGTTGTCACAATGTTGCCGTTCAACCACGGTTGCAGAAGGTTGTGCTTAGGCTGTCTGGACAACCAGTGTACAACATGTATTCGTCACTGTTCTGAAGCACGTTTTAAATTTTAACAGACTGTAGGGTTTCCTCAAGAATGCATGAGTATTGCTTAAGGTTTCTCTTTTAGATGGATCAGATACGTAAATATCCAAACAAAACCTTCATGTCTAATGTAAGATTTATTTGTTCTGTTAATAAACTGAGTGGACAAAATAACTGATACTTCTGATAGTTTGTGATCGGGTTTGGGGTAATTCTAACATTTCTTTCGATATCTAGATATCGTCGTTACTGATATTTAGGAAAACAAAACATATTCTGTAATGAATGTAAATGAAAAAGTGTTTTAATACTATGCCAAAAGTTAAAGCTATTGTCATGTTCCGTGTCTGTTATGTCTGTCTGTGTTTGAGTCTCTTGGTATGTTCCGGTTTTCCCCCCTGTCCTTGTATGATTTTGGTTTAGTCTATGTCCTTATTTGGTAGTTCCTGTCTTGATTACTTCATTCATCACACCTGTGTTTCCCCAGCTGTTCCCACCCCCGTCATTAAGTTTCCCCTATTTAAAGCCTTTGTATTTCAGTTACCGGTTGTCCAATGTTGAAGTTACATGTGTCGTGTGTCGCTCGTGTTTGTTTTGTGTTCGCTGCCTCGTCAGCTTCTTGTTTTCTCCGTGTTTCCGAATAAATGTTTAAATTCAAAGCTCCGTGGCCCTCCGCTCCTTGCTCCGCTACGATCTCACGCATCTCTAAGCGAAGCCGCACGTTACAATTACCATAAAAGAACATTCGGATTTTGTGTGTCAAATACTATATAGTGATTATAAGTTTATTCTTGATAAGAGTTAGATTTTTCAAATTATAGCAAAAATGTGTGTGTTTATAGCAAACTTTAAGTGTTGCAATTGCTTCTGGTCTCCCTCCTATTCAGTGTGTTGTAGTGTGTCGCATCCGATTTTCACAATCTATCATTTCTAAAGTTCTTGACCTCAGATCTTTTTTTGGTTTTCAAACTTGTGTCAATGATCAACTCCAGGGTAACAGTGAGTTTGCGTTATAGTCCTGTTTTCATCCAGGTCTAATTAAATGTCATTTGTGACCAAAAAAAAAAAAAAAAACCTAACAAATCTTGTCATGAAATACCGGATGAATCAATAGCAAATATCAGTACCACACCAAACAAAATTGACATCAGTCAGGTAAATCATGTCGCTTCAATGACTAACATGGAAACTTATGTGTTTAGATGATCCCTAATCAAAATGCATAAGAACTGCAGGTCATAATTCCCTCAATTAGTTTATAATGACCTTCTTTGTTGCAGGTTTTTATACCCTGTCCTATGTGCTAGTGAGAAGAAAAAAGAAAAGAAAAAGGCAGTAAAATACTCATTAAGCAAAGCTCTCTTCTGCGCTAAACTGCGTCTCTTTGAAATCAGATGAAAGCACCCATATTTCCATATGAATCTTCGGTTAATAATGCAGTGCACTGAGAAGAAAATACGAGAGCATTGTGTTCTCGCCGTCTTGGAGGAAACAGCGGATTGAGATTTCATACAGGGGACAGATGCCAATTGAAGTAATGACAGACGTACATTGCACATTTACAAAGGGTTGCAAGGGCAAGGCGTCTCTGAGAGCTAGAAGCTAATTTCCATGGTTTTTGTGGCGTCACCTTGCACAGCACAAATGTCAAAATGAATTCTGAAGCAGGCCTAATTAGAAAGGAGCGGAGGGTGTCTTGCGAAATCAGTAAAGCGTGTGCGACGCGCTTTTCCTCAATGTCACTCTCTCTTTCCTTCTTTCTCGCTGGCTCTCTGGAACACCTGCCACTGAAGGAGAAATCTGGGCTCTCCTGCAGAATGCTTCATTACCTGTATTGTATCATTTTCCATTAGTATTCCCATCACAGGCTCGTGCCCCTCTCTCCGAGAGCTGCTCTTGGCAGGCGGAGGTACCCACTGCGTCCCGGTGTGAGCCTGGCTTCCGGTTGGCCCGTGCGGCAGGCGGCTAATTGGTTTATTCAGCGGCGTTCCATTCGTACCCTGATTCGCTTTATGTCACTTGTCAGTATCCGAAGTCTCATCAAGCATTCAAGTGTCCAATTCACTCAGATGTAAGGGCCTTTTTAGCACGAACGATCTCTCCACGACACATTTGACTAGTGGCGGATGTGAAGGGCTCAGAGGCGGAGTCGGCATTGACACCCTGTTAACATGCGAAACGCCACAAAGCAGCTTTTTGATTTTAAATCATTAATAAAGTTGACTAGTGTGGGGAGGCACTTTCCTGCCAAGCTGCTGTGTTTAAATCAATATGGCATCTTATTTTGCAAAGACTTGATTCCCGTGAGGGAAAACAACAGCAAATGAGCAGCAAAGCAGTTTTGATGAAAGAAGCTGGTCATAAGTGCTGAAGGAAGACTTTCTGCATGCATCAGTAATCGATGTAGATTTCCCACTGCAAAGTTAATAACCTAAAGCTTCCCTCCCAACCACTTGCCAGGAGTAATTTGAAATTAAAATCAGTTTTTTTCTGAGCAAGATTAGATTTGTGACGCTTATTCCCCATCTAGGCATTTATAATTCCAGTCAGTTCTCTCACCTGTATTTAATAAATGATGTCTAGATCACTTTGGATTGACACGTTTTCGAACTGGAGTCGCGACCTGGGAAGTGACAGCTTGGAAATGGAACTTAATTCTTCTTCTACAGTGTTTAGGTGAATACAGTTTCCTCATAGCTGGTGTATATTAAGAAAGAAAATTCAGCCTCTCTGGATGTACAGATATGGCAGGCAATAACAATTTGATCATCGAAGGGCTTTTGAGTAACATAGCAAATAGCAAAGTGGTGCATTCCATGAAATGCATTATTAGACGTTTCCCAAGGTTGCACGATACATGAAACCCACTTTAAAATCATAATAAAGCATAACGTTATTGTGAATTCACAAATGCTACGATGCGATTGCAACATATATATAATGCATGCATAAAACTTGCTTATTGTAATAGCATACATGTCAAGCTTTCTACGGCTATAACTCATGTCTCTTTGTGGAGTTTCAGTTCATTTTAGTGACACGTTTCTAAATGAAGATCACGCAGACCAATGCGGCAGGCATTGCAACCTGTTTGTTATCTTCATTTTCTAAATGCACAAAGTTGGGTTTTTATTATACGTGTATACAAAATAAAGTAGACCCTTCACAGATTCGATTGAAGTATTGCTCTTATCTGTAGGTGTAGTTTAAGTTCTTATTGGCATCATCAGGAGAAGACGCCTCAAAACCCATATATGCATTTGCCGACCCCATGAGGTTAATATATTTACTTAATACTAATTATTTACATGCGTGTAAGTAAAATGCATCTCAAGAGGGCATGCCCCCAAATAGTCAAAGATGAAATGGAATAGGAGGAGACTAATTCGACTCTAATCTGCCATATCACTTACCGTAGCTTTTTCTGCATGAATTATTTATTCTACATAAGATGTGATATTACCAAACTACAGGGCACTTAAAGTCATATATGTTTAAGTGCATTTTGCCTCCACATAAACGTGACTTTCTTAGCCAGTATTTCTGGATCACAGGTGTTTTATATAAGAGATGAGGACCTGACTAAAACTGGCAATGAGACCCAAACCAGACTTATTTTATTATTTTATATTTTTTTTGCATTTCCTGTGCCTTTTCTTGGACTTTTATATCACTTCCTGTCTCTTGTGGTGTTTGTAGTCAGTTTTTATCTTATCTTGCTCAGCTTGGTATATATACAGCCATAGTGTTATTTTTATTTATTTTCTTAGTTGTAAGTTTTCAGCTTATGAATTGTTCTAACTTTACATTAAATGCCTGCACATAGATTTTGCATCTCCCAGTTTATCACAGCGTCTCCACAACATTACAGTTTTTCACTGGCGTGTCTTTTTGTCTAGTGCTTCTTTGAGATTATATTTAGTATACATAGTTCTAAAATCCCTGAGTGATGTTAAAATCAGATACTATTTTAGATAATATAATAGATATTTATTTTACAGATAATATTTTACTCAATAATTTCAGAATTGGTGACTTGTGACATTTTGTACTTTTACTCAAGTATGGTTTTGTCAATCTCACAATTGAATATTTACGGAGGTATGTTATAACCATGTGATGTTGGCTATATGGAAGTGCTTAAATAATGGATTTCACATAAAACTACCAGTTTTCTCCCAATAAGGTAATATAGACTACAGCCTATTAAGATAATGCTGTTAAGAAAATATGAAAAGAAAGATTTCATGAATATTTTAAAGCGTGTGAATAAATTTGAACCATCCCTATATATGTATTTGTAATTGCACTATCCATAACCCGTGATTGACTGAGGAGCATCTTACTGGCGAGCATTTAAATCTTTAACAGGATTCAAACTGACACAGGCAGAGTGAAAGACTGCATTTCGAAGTGCTTCATGTTTATAGTGTTTGCGTAGAGCAGCATTTGCATCTCTCTGAATTGCATGTAACCTACAAGCATGTAAATAATTAAAGTGCATTTATTAAACCTGTATTTTAATTAAATCTGAACTGTGAATTCACAAGCATTATGCTTTATTATCATTTTAAGTGGGTATAATATATCACACAGCCTTGGGAAACGTCTACTAATTTATTTGATTGATTCTCTTCTGTGGAACGCACCAGCTATTTTACTGGTTACTCATCAGCCAATCAATCAGCAAACGATGACTTTGAAATCACCTACAATACAGGTGAAGAAAATCCAGTTGAAAGTCTCCTAAACTGGTAAAACTGACTTGCAGCTGACTACATTAAACTGGTAAAAGAAGAACGTTAATACTGTACATCTGCTTAAAATTCACTTTTCTCTTTTTCTTCATAAAGTGTGTTAATATTCTGCTCTTATGTAACAGAGACATACATGTATGATTAATGCACCACGTTGGAGGAAGATATTCAGTTAAATAATGACTTAGAATTTCATTCTGTTATACACAAAGCCGTCACACGGATGTAGATGTTTTAAAAAATACAGCACACAAGTCATAGCACACCAGCCATATCCTACTTTTATGATGCTTTCATGTGATTTTTGGAGCTTGACAGTTGCATTAACCATCTTCCTACGTATCTCTTTTACATCTCCTTTTCTGTCAAATTGTATTGGAAGGAGAGCGAATAATGATAAATTGTTATGAATATAATTTGTTTTAGACATTCTACAATATATTTCTTATACTTAAGACATTTTAAGTATTTTGCAACACAAAATGTTTCACAAATGAGAGAAGAATGTAGATCTACGTAGGTTTTTGTCATTGTTGTTCAATGAAAGTGAATAATGCAGTTTTTACTTTTTTATTATTCTTCTGTCAAACTTTTTTGTTATTCATTTGTAACATTCACTCCTCAAAAAAAAAAAATAAAATGAACACAATCAGTAAAAGTTATACCTAAATGAAAACAAAACATTTTAAGGAATATATTTTAAATAAAGCAAGTAATCAAACAAGTTATCAAAGTAATCAAGTAATCAAACTGGTAACCATTAATTTAAATATTAGTTTGGTTAGTTTTATATATTATATTATATATTAGTTTTTATTATAAAAGAAATAATAATAATAATAATATAAATAATAAATACTAGTTGAAATCCTATTTGACTGTGTAACGCCAAGCCAGCAGAAGGAGCTCTCACCTCTGCGCTGACTGTAACAGCTCCCTCTGCTTCCTCTATGGTGACTTCCTGTTTGGCATTTATTGTATTTATCTTGTTTTTATGCCATTGTTCTTGCCATTTTCATTTGTCTTGTTTCATTTGTTACTTTGGATTGCCCTTCTGGATTTTGACCTTGGACTGTTTTCTGTTTCTGTGAACATTTTGCTGCCTGCCCTGGATATGGCTTGGAGACTGGTTACGATTCTGTCACGTCTTGGATATTTCTGTTTGCTGTTGTTGGGCATTGTCTGTTTTGACCACGCTGTATTTTAATAAAGCTTGCATTTGGATCTTACGCTTGCCTGAGTCCCTGCCCTTGTTACAGACTCTGATTACCAACATTTTATTTATCTATAATATAATATAGAAGAAAACACTTTTACATCTTGAAAATGCACTGTAATTAACTTTATTT
>JAUMHI010000055.1:537050-552020 GCA_032359435.1 Enteromius unitaeniatus | reverse complement strand
AGGTAAGTGCAAAGGGTTGTTACCTCGATCTTAGCCGTAGAGCAACTGGTGAGCTAGGCTTTTAAGCAGTGCCTCTGGTTTAAGTGGTTAGTACTCTGGTGATTGTGAGCGTGTACTGACGGCTGTACTGGGATCAGTACAGCTCGGTGGCATGATATATATTATTGTATTATATATAAAGTATTACATTTTTTTCACATTTTGTTATATTGCTGCATTATGATAAACTGCTTTAAATTTATTTTCCAACATCAGTCTACACACCACACACCATAGCTGTAGAGCAATAAAGCTACAGTACTGTTCAAAGTTTTAGACACTCATGTAAAAATGCTTTCAAAAATAATGACAAAAATAGATTTAATTGATCAATTTACTTATATTAACTAAATTAAATCAATATTTGGTATTACATGCTTTTGGTAAAACAGTTTGTTCCGTTACTTCATGTCATTCCAGACAGACTGGACGATGATCAGATCAGATCTATGGGTGGAGCACTGGCTGTTGTCAGACAATAATCTCACTGCTTTATTACAATTAATGAAAAAAAAAAAAAGGTTTGGAAATGTAAACTGATATTTCCAACAGACACGCTACTGCAAAAGATAGAAAACTCTAACCCACTTAAAAAGTTTTTGTTGGTGAAAATACTAGTGGATGCACATGGTGGCAGACACTCAAGGACATTCACAGTTGTCTTTAAGCCACTCTTTTGTGTTTAGGGCCATTGCCCTGTTGGAAGAGGAACTATCTGCCCAGTTTTCTTTAAGGCTATCTCTATATTTCTCTGCACTGAGTGTTGCTTCTGCTCTGACGAGTCCCTCAATCCCTGCCACTGAATAACAGCCCCACAGCATGAGGCTGTTACCAGCACACTTTACTTTTGGGACGGTACTCAGCAGGCAATGAGCATAGGTGGTTTCGTTCAAACATGATGCTTAGAATTGAGGTTCATCAGACCACAGAATCTTGTTTCTCAGAGTCTGAGTGTCATTTTTTTTCAGATCCCAAGTGTGTTTTCATGTGTCTTCAATGAGGAGAGTGTAGTCTTGCCACACAATCATGAAGCTCAAATTGATGTTCTGTAGATTCTGTAGATTCTTCACATATAATCATTGAGCTTAGCTAGAGTTACCAGGTTCTTGGTCACCACTCTAACCATCTCCATCAGTTGCTCAGTTTGGCCAGGAGGCTAGATCTAGGAAGAGTCCAGCGCTTTTTTTCTTCCATTCTTCCAAACATTTTTAATAATTAATTTCACAGGGTAAAGTAAAAATAATACAGCATAGTTTGATTCATTTTAAATGTTATATCATTTTTATCAAAACTCTGTTTGTGTTGTGTATGACTCCTCATGGAGCTATAGTTTTAAAAGAGTAAAACTTTTGCTGTCCTGCAGTGATGTTTATTCTAACGGGAATCGCAGCAGTCCTGTTGGGAGCTGGGTGTTCTAATTTTTTTTTTTTTTCTTGGCTGGAATCCTATTAGAAAATTCCCATAGGCCTTACTGGTTTCAGATTATAATAGATATCCCAGCGGGACTCATTTAGCATTTCTGACTAGGATTTAAAACATTTGAAGGATCCTTTAGGGATGATCTGTGGTTGAAGAACATAAAATTGTGGTGTCAAAAAAGTATTTGTTTTAAGCTTTATGCAGTTAAATGCTGCTTTTGCCCCAGGTCTAGTAGGAATCTGCTGACGTTTTCCGCTTTTTTCAAGCCGCTTTTGGGGGAAAGTCTGTGGAATTCTGCTGAATGGATTTAAATGTTAAAACGTGTTAAATGGAGCTGAAAGAATTGCATGCTGATTGGTAGCTAAAAGCAAAATGAAATTAGCCAAAATATTTAATAAACAAACTTGCAAAGTAATAGACAATATTGGGCAGAACTTTGTAATCAGTGGGCGTTTACTTCTATAGAAATATGCAGAACTTTATGCAGACGCATCACCTTTGCATCTCCACAGCAGATGTGCTTACTGCTACCATTTACAGAAAACTATATATTAGGCGGTTAAAAACATTTTACTGGCATTAATATTTGTGTGAAGAACCTTTGTAAACATACATTAAAGTGGTACATCACATTAAATATTATTTTAGGTAATAGAGGTCGATATTCACACTGCAAACATGGGAAATCCAGAATGATTAATTCGTTTTTATTATCATATACCACAGACACAGTGGGAGTGGAGTCAGGACTCGGAGAGGCTTTCATTGCACAAAATAATAAAATAAAATGTCCAGGGGGAAAAAGTGTCCAAAATAAATAAGGGAACTGGTGTCCTCATCGTGTTGCAGGGGTAGTGAAGGTCAGGCCGTGTTCGAGGGAGAAGGGTCCAGGTAAGGCGCGAGAGGCAGTGGCTTCTTTAGTGGCTTTATCCTACTTGGCCCTCTCAGCACTTCCAAGGGAATTTGACGGCCTGGCATCCTGCCTCAACAGCTGTCTCATGGGTACAGTTCCGGACCAGGGGTCTGGCGGCTCGTGTCTTTGCCCGTGGTGCGATCCCACGACGACACCAGCATGTATGCACGGGGGAAGACCGGTCTCCCGCTTCGTTCATCTCAGGTGTGTCCCATCACACGCCGCCAGACCTGCTTGTTCCTGCGCCCTTCCTCTCTCGCACACCCAGTCCTGTCGGGACCCTGGAGAAGGGCGAAGAATAGGACAGGGTGGCGATGATAGCCAGGGGAAGCAGCTGACTAGTCACAATACACACACACACACCACAAGTTTCAACAAAGCATTCCAAAGCAATATAGAGAAAAAAAAAGTGTTCCTAAAGGACCTAGTGGTGAATTTACAAAGAGAAGGGGAAAATGTAAAAAAATCAGTGTATGATTTTGCAGCTTTGGTGTGTGTACTTTTTGGTGTTTTAGTGTCAGCTTTCAATAAAAGTGTTTTTGTTTTATTTTATTTTTGGATATACAAAAACTGAAAATATCTTGAACATTGTCATCATTGTTACAATTGCAGAAGCATGGGCCTCTTAAAGCGTATCGTTGCTTTAAATACCATGTTGTGTCTGATTGCTTGATTTAAGTCTGTGCATGGACCATTAGTCTCAAAATGGCTTTCAAATGGTTTGTATGTCAGCGACATGCATGTGTTTACAATTACTAAAGCAACTGAGTGATTTACAAGTGTAGCAGTACGGCAAAACTATAGTGCAATGCAAACTAGCGCGCCTTGATCCGAGATGCCAGTGAACTTCAAATAGATGCCAGAGGTTGTGTGATGTTTTTGAACATTGTGTAGTGAGGGTAATTTCCCGAATGCAGAGATGATCTCCCAGTCCTCTCATCAGGGATGTTTCTCTAGTTCCTCTCTCTCTCTCTCTCTCTCTCTCTCTCTTTATCTGCCTCTCACAATCACACACATGCAGAATCACTCATGAACACACCACCACCATCTGCTGTTCTACCCGCTAAAATGGTTACTTAGCAACTGCCATTTCCCCTCTAAATCTTTCCATTCTTGCACAGTGTGACAAAACACGATGGATGTGTTTACTCTGCTCTACAGTAAAGAACCGCATTGTTTTGAATCAATAGAAAACACCTAAACACCTTTTGTGGGCTTTGCTGTATGATGCTGAGAAGAACCAGAAGATGCGTGCGACTGGTTGACTAATGTTCCTGTGGGAATAAGGCTATTCTTAATTCAGTGGGACATTAAAGAACAGTTAAGACAGTTATCCTTAAAAATACATAAATAAATAAATATATAGTAAAAAACCCTCTGATTTAAGAACGGTATTGTAACTTTCAGTGTCTGTGCTCCATGCATTATAAAATAAGGTGCTTCTTAGCTCTTAGCCTTGATGATTAAAGTATAGAAAATGTATCTGAAATCCAAATGACTTATTTATAGGTGACTGTGAGGAAAGGAGTATAAAAATACACATCACTTGTGTTTCCATACAGTTGTGAATATGGGTAAGCTATTAAAAAAAAAAAAAAAAAAACTACAATTAGTGTCAAAATACCCCCCAAAATAGTAAGGTCTATCAGTGTCTATTTTAGTTATGCTGTTCATGCATAATCAAGGGCTTTGCCAAAACCCTCAGCAATCCCTCATGGTGACAAGTGCTAAAGCATAGTAAGAGAAAGAGAGTTCAGTGTGCAGAGAGACTATGTGTGAATGTGTGTGTGTGTGTGTGTGTGTGTGTGAGAGAGAGAGAGAGAGAGCTGCTGCATTGCAGTTCATAATGCTCACATCCACTAAAAGTGTCTATCCATTAGAGATATTGGAGATACTCTTTTATTTATTATTATTTTATTAAATTTATTTATTATTTGTTCGTTCATTTATTAAGTAATATAATTAGTTATTTATTAGTAATTAGTAATTTTCTTTAGTTTATTTTGTTGTTGTCTTACTGGTTTTAAACTTAACTGCAATCCATTTCTGTAAAAAAGGGATGAAAAACTGTAGGGATGGGACGGTCACTACATGATGACAGGTTTAAAGAGACAGTACTGAAGTGGCCATTTAGCGGGGCTATTTCTCAGTTGTAATTCGAAGTTTCTGAAGCAACTCTGTCAAAAATGTTGTGACCTGGTGTGAGAGACTGACAATAAATCTTGACTGTCCACGTGTTGGACCTTATAGCTCATAGAGGTCATGAAAGAAGCACAGGCTAATGACTCTATGCCTCTCTTTGCTGAACAGGTGATACATTACAGGCTAACGTGTTCTTGTGCCCCGACTAACCTATCTATTATGTAAGAGCTGAACATGGACTCATGAAGAATTAGATGGCATGACATTAGGGTTGTCTTCAGGTGCTGCAGAAAAATCTCTGAAGCTTTGAACCTGATATGAAAGATTCATATTTATAAGTAAAGCACACACTCTGGGTTAAAAATAACCCAATTGGTAACTCAGCACTGGGTAAATATTGGACAGAACACATGCTGAGTTAAAGTAACCCAGCACGTTGGTTTACACATTTTAACCCGGCAGGCTGGATTATTAAGAACACCAAACATATAGTCATTTTTACCATTTATGTGTTTTGCATTTTGGTTTTCTTATTTATTGTTATTCTAATTTAGCCTATGCTTAACATGACAATCATGGATTCATAAATAATGAAGAAAGCAGGTGACTGTTAAAAATATGGTTTTATTGACAACTAACATTCACAAATGCCCCAATGGCAAACAACATGCCATTTTATTTTATTTTTTCATTGAAATTGCAAAAAAAACAATAAATAAATAACAGAAGTGCAGTTGCAATAAATTATTAGAAAATTATTTCTAAATGGCTTGTCCATTTAACTGTTAAACATAACACTTAAACTATTTAAATACACAGTCAAATGACAAATGATGGTTACAATTTAAAAAGACAATGCAAAATCATGCAAAATCAAAGATTACTTAACATTTATAAAGACTAGGTAGATGCACGCTGCTTCTAATAGTCAAAAGCAAAGTTTACCCGGAAATAAAAATTACGCCATTAATTCCTCACCTTCATGTTACAAACCCATAAGACCTTAATTTATCTTCAGAACACAAATCTGAGAGCTTTCAGACCAGGGTGAGTAATTAATGACAGACGTTTAATTTTTGGGTGAACTATCGTCAAACACTTAGAAAGCATTGAAGCAAAGGTCTACAAAACACTAAAATGTTTAAAAAGAATTTAAAATGATATTTTCAGTTGTGTTTTCCACGTGACAAATTGTGACAATCCACACACAATTGCAAAACTTACTTGCAATATACTGTTTGTGTTTTCATGAATGCACAGTGACTGCAAAATTTCAAATGGAAAAGCAAAGTCCATTTTCAACTATATTGTCTGTGTGTTATGATTAATGAGCTTTTAAAAATACAGCAGCAAAGTAGTTTTACAGTGTTAAATAGGAAAATATTGTGTAATAATGCAAAATGACCATAACAAACACTTAAAGTCAGTTCATCATTAATTCAGTGATTTATCGTTCAGCTCAAATAGTATCTGTGCTTTCAAGTTGATTAAAATTAAGTGTCCCCAACTAAGCAAGCCAGAGGTGACAGTAACAAGCTGCTAAAGGAGGCACATTTTCTATTTACATATACATACATCCCTTCCATTTTGTAACCCTTAACTCAAATGCGCTGCAATGGATAAAATAGTTTGTATATTAGCATTTAACACAATACAGTTGATTTATTAAGCTGTAATGGCTAAATTTACTGTGCAATAGCATTTACAATTTTTCTCAGCCGGTGCATTTCTTTAATCTTTGCAAAGAAGCATGTGCATTTCTCATAACAATTCTTACAAACAGCATAACATAATGGATTACCTTTAAAGCCTGTAACTTATTCAAAACATCTAGGTTAGGAAGGTAACCCACGTTCCCTGAAGGACGGAATGGAGACGTTACATATGGGAACTCACCAGAGTTCCCATATGTAAGTCCTATGGGGCAAGGCTCTCCCTGGTATAAATAAATAAATAAATAAGCCAGGGAGATGGGTTCTACCACCCAGTGAACCAATCTCTGTTTGGTGACAGCATTCCCTTTCTGGTGGCCACCGAAGCAAATAAAGAGCTGCTGAGAGTGTCTGAAGCTCTGAGTACGGTCGGTGTAGAGGCGCAGCGTGCGTACAGGACACAAGGTCTGCCTCCTTCCATATGTAACGTCGAAGTGTTTCGACTGAAAGGGTAACTTTTGTTCA
The DNA here is from genome assembly GCA_032359435.1 of Enteromius unitaeniatus. Classification (NCBI taxonomy): domain Eukaryota; kingdom Metazoa; phylum Chordata; class Actinopteri; order Cypriniformes; family Cyprinidae; genus Enteromius; species Enteromius unitaeniatus. The sequence continues at coordinate 545,330 of JAUMHI010000055.1, read as the reverse complement.
TCAAGTATTTACTTATTTACTTATCAGTGCCATAAAAACAGATATGTTTCATGATATTTCACAATGTTTAGATACGCATATTTTAATGCTTTATATTAACAAATAATAGATAGATGGATAAATACCACATATGTGTATATATATATATATATATATATATATATAAAAGCTAAAATTCACATTGTTCTGGCAGGAAAAGAGAAGTATAAAACAATTATTTTATGATGGGATTCACTGTCCTTTCAATTGCATCATTGCATTCAGTCAGCACCTCAGCTTATGTGAGGAATCACCCTGCTGAGCTGTATCTCTGCTCCTTTCCGGCAGGCTCCTCCATCTAAAAGATGATTCAGTCTGCAAAAATGAGAAATCCTGTCTTATTCAAGACCCTTAGCTATGGGGATTTGGGCAAGAGAGGATGAGGTAAGAGAGAGACAACATCCTGCTCAGTGTCAGCTTGCTAGTGTGTACCAGTGTTGACATATACTCCGTGGACAGAAGTGTTTCACTTCTGATACCATATCAAACAGCACATGACAAACATTCACAGGGGACAACAGATCTCTGAACTGTATGTTATAGAGCTCAACAATGACTGCCCGCTTCTTCAATGACCTGGGTCCCAGAAGCACTAGTCTCCACAGGCATTTCAGAAAAAATATATATATATCGAGATCTATCCATAGGCCAATTAATTTTGTCAGTCTATTGTGATTTTATAATCCCAGCTAAAAAAAAGGAAAAAAAAAAAGCACATGCTGATTGAGTATTTTCTGAAGCATGACTGTTGGTTAGAGCTGTTTTTTTTTTGTTTTTTTTTATCAGCTGGCCTTGAGCAGAAGGTAGTTGCTTAGGACAGCACACAACCAGCTCAAACCTGCAGCCATGTGCAAACAATCAAATGCTAGTTGTTTCAAAAGGGTAGTCGAGTTCCTCAGCAGTACTTCATAAAATTAAAATGTCGTGGGACTACTAGGTAGGCTACTCTCAATTACACAGTTAATGAACACACAAGTGCATGGTTTGGCAGGATTCAAACAGTCATCAGCAGCCATTTCTGAGAAATTAGGGATCAAAATTATTAAGGTAAATGAGGAAAGTGCCAATCTAAGAACACAAACAAACAAGCAAACAAAAAGAGCTGAAGTGCCAGCAGTGGAGGTATAAGAGATTGTGGAAGAATTAGTTTTGCAATCACTAAAATGATGGGTAGCCATTCCGTTTGCTCTGATTTTCAATTTGAAATGCTGGGTGTATGCAAAAGTTACAGTGTCAAAAGACATTCCAATACCACCCAAGACGTATTTGAGAAATAATCTGGATCTCAGGACAGAGCTCTAAAGAGAATGGAAAATAAATAAATAAATGCATCAACAAAAAGTATTTGAATTGAACTGAATGCAATGCTAGCTAGTGTGAAGTAAACTGACACAATTATCTATTAAAGTTTCTTAGTTACTTAGTGTTAAACTGTTATACTGCGATCTGTTATGTTGACACACATCCAATATGTTCTTAACTTTTTTTGTCTATTTAAATATTATAAATATATACTGATCAATCAGTGCCTCTCAGTGCATTCATGCTTATTTTAAATAAATGTGTGCACAGTAAGGATGCATCACCATATCTGAGTAACACATTGACATCAATGAATTAGTTGATTTTTTTGTTTTTTTCTTGCAAACTATTACTTTATATACCCATAAGGCAGTGTATTTACACCAACATTGCCATTATTTTCATTGAAAACAAAGGTTTTTCCAATCTGATGTGGATTCAAAAAGCATATACTGTAGATTAATTACTGCCATGTGCTTTACTCTATACAGCACTTTTTTAACGTTGACTAGTTTAACCACATGGTGTGTGGAATTAGTGTAAATACCCTCTACCAACAAGGAGTTCTGTTTGCACTTAGTGTAAACAGACACTCTGTAAAAGGTTTACAGTTCACTTATAAACTTGCTCTTGGAATTTCATAAAATGACATCTAAAATCTAGGCTAGCCACTGCTTCAGCATTCAGTTTGGCTGTAGATGAATCAACAGACATTGCTCAGTTTTGTATTTGGGTAAGATTCAGAAACGTTTGAGGTTACAACAGATTTGTTGGCAATGAAATTGCTTGCTTCACTAAGAACTTTATGGACATCTTTGCCCCTTGTTCATTAATTAGGCAGAGACATGACCATGTTGTCTCCATCACAATGACAGGAAAACTTTCTCTTAACTTTTTGGCATTTTTCCGTATACTTCACCAACAAGAACTATGCTGCAATTTATCTGATGTACCTCATGGAGGTTATGGACACAGTGGTCAGCTTCATTTAAACGCTAATGAACCAAATCTTGGTTTTGATGTATCGGAGAGTGCCTACGAAGACCTTGTCTTGCACAATGAAGTCCGATGGCTAAGTGCGGAAAAAGTCGATTTCTGGCTTTACTCCCATGAGTTGCTTTTCTTAAATCGCTTTCTGGGTATACTCCCCAAGATAGTTCAATTCCTTGATGACATTGGCATGGGAGTGAGCGTTCCAGTATTGAAAGACAGGGAGTGGAAAACCAATCTTGCTTTTTTTTTTTTTTTTTTTGCAGACATCGCAGTTCATTTAAACAAGCTGAACCTGCCACTTTAAGGTGATGGAAAAATTGGTGTTGAGCATTTGAAGGTGTACTGGACATACAACAAAGAGAAAGATATGTCTTGCAATTGTCAATCAAGCACGAGAAAAATATTACTCTGTTTTGTTTTGTTTTTTTTGTTTGTTTGTTTGGTTTTTTTTTGGCAGATTTTGCTGGACATTCCATCAGACAACAAGCCATTTTCCCTGTGGAAAAATCTTGTACTCTGCCACTCACTTAGAGATAAATTTCACCAAATTAGTCTGTTCCGAAAAACATCAGTTGTCCTTTTAATGGTGAGTAACCTTATACTGTGCTTAAAAGAAATGCAACTGCCTAGCACAATCAAAAGATAAACTTTTAATACCATAATTGCCCGGTTTGCACTGGTGACAAAAAGTAAATTATATGTGGCCCATGACACTTGCACCTAGACCTGGTGCCGCAAGTATTAAATCCAAAATGGTCGGTGAAGTTTGGCTCTCAAATAGATTATTCATGTGCCTGGATTGTAGTGTTTGAATGATGCTGCACTGTATAAATATGCTAGATCGTGGAATAGGCAGCATCTTCCAACCCTCATAAATGACAAAATTGGGAATTTGCTATAAATGGTGCTATTAACAGATCCAATTAATTTCACTTTTGTACTTAGTTATTTTGTGTCTTAAATTAATTACTCATCACATTAAAAGTGCTTTCAGTAGTTCAGTGCTAATTTAAAAAGTTTACACGGTAAGAAATAAGTGTTTTTGTGAAGAGTCTGAGTCACATCTCAGACGAAGACTGTTCTCATAATGGTTCTATAAAATGTGCTTTGTTTCGTTTCTCTAGACGTCAGAGAGAATCCTAACAATCACTGGCTACCGCCTCTGTAGATACGCTATAGGGTTGTGTTGTATGCTGATGCCAAGAGTGAAAATCAAACAATGAAACGCACTTACTATTCAGAATACACACATGTACAGCTGAAGAAGCAGAAACAAAGACAAATAACAAGTGTTTACACAATATAGGAGAGCTGTTAAAAAGCTGAAACAAACTGGCTACAGAACCCAGTGAGCTACGATGTTCAAATTGCATACATCTGAGGGATCGTGCACCTGCTGAGCAATTGCTATTAAGATGAATGAGCTTGCAAACCAATAGATTCTTCCAGTTTGTAGACCTTCTTGGTTTGCACTCACAAAGCATAATGTTGTTGTGAAAGTTTGTTTAGAGTGTTCACATACCAGCCGGATTCTTGCAAAACCGCCCTGAAACTAATCAAATGTCGCCCAGAGGCTGACAGAAACTATAAGTGAAAAGGACATGACTGTTTTCTGCACTATTTATGACAATGCAAGCAGCATGAATCTGTCAATGGAGATATGATATGCTTTTGTTTCTCAGCCGCATCATCTCATCTGCCTGGACATTGTCTCCACTCACACAGTCTCTGTCAAAGCAGTGCTGGACTTGCCAGAAATAGAAAAGACTGCTGATGTTGCATCTTATACAGTGAGTCTTTTGCATAAAGAAGACACAACCAGTCAGCTTACTTTTCATTATGAGTAGTTGACTAGTAAAAAAAATCAGCTGTTTTCAGACCGGTCACGATTACTTAGCTAGCTTATGCTATAACCTTTGTTGTGAAAAATCAGTTTTCTACAATGGAAGTGATTCAAGACTGTACCATTTTCTTGCTTTTGAAAGTATCTAGTCAGGGTAGTCCAGTGTAGTCCAGAAGTACAGAATTGGTATAATAAAGAGACATGAAACATTTTATGTGGACACTATGCTGATTAAAAGCATGCTCTTGACATGAGATGCTAAAAGAAATTAAAACATACCAGATTTACTTACTTACTTACAGATATTAGATGCTTTACCTCAAATTCAAAAATTCGGATTGATCTAACATATTCAATAATATGGAAATTAAACAAATGAGTTAATACAATTATTGCTACAATACAGTAATTTGACTTATCTTCTTTGTCAGAAATTAGTGGCACACCATTAATTAAAGGGTCACACTTTATATTAGGTGGTCTGCACTTACGTCGAAAAATAAGTACAATGTGGTCATATTGTATTTCAAAACACTTTTGGTGCTATAAATGTGGGATACGGGTAAGGTTAGGGACATGTTTAGTGGTAGGTTTAAGGTTGGGCTAAGGAGTAAGGGATGGGTCAGAAGTGCAATTATAAAGTTGCAGATGTATCACATTACCTTTGTTTCTGATTGACTACATCTTAAATGAAAACAATACTTTGTCACTTTCAAAATAATCTATGAAGCGTCCCCAAGTGTCGTAGAACTTATAAGCTTTATCCTTTATAGAAAACGTAATTCTTTCTTACTGAAGATGCTGTAATATATGTAATCATATAATCATATAATATTGACTCTTTGGTATTATAATGTTATCATATTTAACCCCAAAAAGAGCTAACATTGGGTCTAGGTCCAAAGGTATCCTTAAAATATCTGACGTTATTTGAAAGATCGTGGACCAGTATGTAATGATTTTTGGACATTTCCAAAACATGTGAGCTAATGAGGCATCTGGTTGTCCACATCTATCACAGGTTGAGTCCACAGAGGGGAACATCTTAGAAAGTTTTTCTTTGGAGAGGTGAAGTCTGTGCAATATCTTAAACTGCATCAGTCCATGTCTAGCACATATCGAGGAGGAGTGGACCAGTTTTTGCGCATCATCTCACTGGTCCTCTGTAATATTTATTCCAAGATCTTTCTGCCATGCCTCACGTAGATATTCCAGTGATACCTTGCATTCAAATTTTGACAGTTTCTTCAGAATAATAGATATGCCACCTTTAACAGATAGGTTATCCAAAAACAGTAAGTCCATTGGATATTCTCGTGGCTCCTTAGGGAATGAAGGGAAAGTTTCTTTAATAAATTACGTATTTGCAAGTTTTTTGGCTGCTTAAAATTCTGTTGCAATTGTTGAAACTGTTACGAGCGCTGGCTGAAGCCAATCACGCTCACACTTTTTCGCGAGCAGGGAGAACTCAGAGGCAGAGGTCGAGTTAAACTTAACATTTATTAAACAAACAAAACCAAAACATAGAGAAAAACGCAACGAGCAAAGCAAAGGACTCCAACACGACATGTAACGATAGCAACGAATCACAAAGATATAAAACATGGGGCATGGATTTATACAAAGACTAATCAACAACACCTGGAAAAAAAACACGGCTGGCAGAGGATGAAACACTAATGATGAGGGGTTAACAATTGGTAGAGCACATGGGGAAACGTCCAAACATGACTGACACATAGAGCATATAGACTTGAACAGAAAACACAACACATGACAAGACAGAACACAAAGGACCACACCTACGGCGTTACAGAAATTAGGAAAAGTAACCATTTTAAACAGATCTTTAAATGAAAAAATTCCCCTTTCAAACCAGTTACGAAATTATACATCTGATATGGACAGAGGAAATGAATGTTTAGCAGTCAATGGAGCTTTAATAGAACATTCGTGCCATTTGTAATGTTTTCTTATATCCTAAAAGAATGAGTTATTACAGGATTTGTTATCTTTTTCTAATTTTCTCAACACAGCTGAGAAAATTAGTCCCGGCCAGGAGAAGGGGGAGCATGATTGGTTTTCTATCTTAGTCCAGTCGGAATAAAAGGTAGGCCTATATTCTTTTTAATAAGTATGGCTGAACCTCTTGATTTAAAATCAAAGCTAGAATGATATACATGCTCCACCCATTTTCTCCAGTCTCTTGGAGAAAAATAATATCTGCATTTAATTTTCTGAGATGAGATAATATTACCTTGTTTTACAACCCCTTTAACTCCTTTACAATTCCATGAAGCAAATTTAACTGTGTTTGAATTCCCTTGTACACTATTTATCTTATTATCCATAATCAGCATTCAAGTCAATCTTGAACTTTGACAACCCCAAAACTAAAAAAAACAACAACAAAAAAACACATTGTGCCGTCCCCAGTCTTCCCCAACTGAAAGACATTCAAGTAAAGTCCCAACATAAAATTTTGCCCTAAGTATACTTCAAGAGAAAAATAAGGGCACTTGACTTACCACTAAGCTCCTATTAAAATAAAATATTTTCCTTAAGACCATCCTATTAACATATTATCTAATATTAATCCTTTCGGCAGTGTCCACAGATGCAAATATAATCATACTAAAAACTTTCGTGCCGATTTTAATCTTGTTCTGTAACAGAGCTGAGACACTCAAAAAGTGTTAAAAGTTACATACAAATAAAAGGCAGTTTTAGTATTCCCTTCATACAAGTCTATGAACGAACGATTCGTTACTTATTCCTTTCTGTGGGAGTGAGAATCTTTCTTTCGATGAATTTCTCAGCTTGCAGGTTATCGAATGTATACCTGGAACCGTTTACCGTGATCGCTAACTTGGCTGGGTAGTACTGGCTGTAACTTATGTCGACATCTCGTAGTTTAGCCTTCACCGGGTTGAATGCGGCTCGTAGTTTGCTCACCTCTGGGCTCATGTCAGGAAAGATGTGCAGGGGGGTTCCTCTGTAATTTAGTCGGCCTTTATTCCTGGAAAGTGTTAAAATCTTTTCTTTATCTGAGTAATAGTGAAAACAGACATCATAGTTTGCGGCCTTTCTCTCGGATTACCTGCTTCAGCCCCTGCCTTGATTCCAATGAATCTCAGATTTTGTCTCCGGCTGCGGTTCTCCAGGTCCGTGCATTTCTCCTGTATTTTTTTGCATTCTCTTGTCAAGGTTTCTCGTGAGTTCTCTAAGGCAGCTTCCTTTGTGTCATTTAATGACTTCATCTCTGCCTGATTACTTACAAAATCCGCCTGTGCCTTATACAAGGTAGCTAAATCTGCAAAAGGTTCCTCACGAAGCGCTTGAATGTCTGCTTTTGTTTCTTCTCGAACCGACAAAATGTCTCTCTTAATCTCTTGGTGCAGGCTTTCCATTTCTATTTTAATGTCACTAGCAACTGCCTTTCGATATGACTGAAGTTCTGTTCTAAGAGTTTTGAGTGAAATAGGTGAACTTAGCTCTTGTGTTTCATCCGCCATTATTAATTTACGACGAATCGCTGCGTTTTTTCCACAAGTTTCTTAATTGAGCTCTGTTTCATGTCAGGTGGACAGTTCAGTATGTTTTAAGGCATTTGAAAAGTGTAAACAAAATAACTATAAACTGTTGTTATGGTCAATCGATCTGGTAATTGGAGGAGCTGCTTTTCTGCTGTCTACTTCATGCGGGCGGAAGCGGAAGTCAAATTATTAATTTTTACATGTAAGTGCATAGTAGTCAAGGCCACCTAATACAAATTGGGACCAAAGTGAATGCAATTAATTTGCATATCATTATTGCAATAATAAATGAACTGACAGCCCTAATAACTAGAATATAGTTACTGTGCATTTAAGTTCATAAACAGCAGTTAGCTGTTTCTAAAAAAGTAAAATATTTTATTATGGAAAGTTTAGTTTATATTTTTTATTAAAAAATTTTATTAAAAAATGATGTTGAATTTACTTTTATTATGTCAAGGGGTTGCACAAAATAAATGTATCTAAATCCATATATATTTATTAAGTTGAGTGAATTTATATTTTATAAGTTGAGTTTACTTATATTTTATACATTGAGTTTATTAA
>JAUMHI010000055.1:497898-509837 GCA_032359435.1 Enteromius unitaeniatus | reverse complement strand
AATACCTCCAATAAATGAATAAATAAACAGAAAACCTAAAGGTAGCAGCGGTTTTTACAAAATATTTTTGAAAAAAACGAGGATAGACAAGGTCTGCAAACCACAATGTGTTTTATGCAGTAAATTATTGAGAGCGTGTAACTACTGCAAGAGACAGACCAAACATTCAACTCAAAGACAGGCCATTGAACTATTAATAAAACATGTATTTATAAATCAAAAAAACTGTCAAAGACAGGCCAATGCACTATTAATAAAACATGTGTTTATTTAAGTTATTTATGAGTTAATATTTTTTCTGAATTATCAGTATCTTTTTATTTTAAAGGCTATTGTTTAGTATGGTGTGTTGACACTCCTAAATTTGCATCCTGCAGCAAAACCATTTACAAACTACAGTCCTCGCATATTCTTTCAACTGACTCTAAATAGGATTATGCATAGAATTATCAAGTTACTGCAGCGTGATGATGCAACGTCAGTACCGGGAAAGAATTTGTCTGCGTATGAAATCTTTCACGATACTCATTCTGATTCACCGACAAAGCTCTAGTGTTACAATGTGGCCGGTAGGAAAGATATGAATGTGTTGTTGATTGTCTTATGCATCCCTTCTTATTGATTCCTGTCACACATGAAATGAAGAGGCTATGGTATCCTCCATGAGATGATTGGAGAGACGTGCCAACAGACAGATATCAGTCCTTGAGGCATACCTCCATTAAAAACACAATCAATGCAGGTGCCGCTCTTTATCGACTGAGCTAACAATATTATGGCAGTCTCCAAAGTGCAGAACCTACATTTCAACAGGGTTTATATGCACAGACATTGCATTGCTTTTGCTTTCAAGTAAATGTGTTTCAGATCAGTCTGACGCAACAGACTGCTGGATTTGAAGATTCTACACAAGCAGCATAGAGTTACAAAAACAGATCTGGCTCTTCTATGGAGTTATTTATACTGTGATTTATGTGACTGTGATTTATGTTGAGTGGAGTCTGTGGAAGTGACTCTGCCTTGAGACTGGAAGGAATCTGTGACATCCACCCTTTGAATTAATAATTATTTGCCATGTTATGAATTCTCTATGCTAGATGTCTTGTCATATATCAGGGGATATCAATGTTGTTTTATGATGTGAGTATGAGAATACAGGAGAGGATATCCCTCACATTACTGCATGTTTTATGACTTGAAGAATATAGGAAAATGTTAAAATAATATCTGGGAAATTTGATGATGCTTCCGGGTGAAGGCATATATAGTTTATTGTGCTAAAGGTGGCATTCATTGATTTCCAAAATAGATAAATAAATACATATATGATATTGTGAAATATTATATATTTTAAAAATTAGATTTTTTTAATATTAATATAGTTTTATAATAATTTTTTATATAGTTTTGCACATATGTAGAAACATAAAGGCTTCTTTCGATACAGAATATTAAAGTCTATTGTGCTCAACAAGAAGGCATTTATTTGATAAATATATATATATATATATATTAAAACAACAGTAAAAATGTGAAATAATATTGCAATTAAAATTTGTTATATATAAGCGCAAAGACTTCTTTCAATACAGAATAATGAAGTATATACTGATAAATAGTATTGCAATTACAAAGAAAAGTCTTCTGTTTTAATATATTTTTGGTTATATAATATATAATATATAATAAAAGAAAGTCTCTACTGTGGAATTTATCAATTTAAACATGATAATATTTATTATATGCTGCTTAAGCTGTCCTTGCGGTCTTAATATTTTAATGCTTTTGAATTATCACCTTCTACATTCATCTTCCTGCTTTCTTCAGCAAATATTGATACAAATAATCATTATTAGTTTTAATAATCAGCACAGCACATAATCTAATTAAAAACAAGAATAAACGTATCGTTTTGCAGGCCTAATTATATGATATAGTAGTTTGTCGAGCACTGCTCCGGAGCTCTTTTAATGTGTGGCTTTTTCTTTTATTTTTGTCATATGTCTTGCCGTGACAGACTGTATTTGCACTATTGTTCAAAAATATCCAAAATAAAGTAACAAAGCCACCTCACCGATTTCTTATTTTTTGTAAAAGCCCTACCATGAACTGTGGAAAGTGTTTTGAGTAAATCCTTAGCCTTTGGACCTGCAGGATTGTTCTTCGAAACAGCAATATATTAGGAAGAGTCCCCATTGTACCTTTGTGAAACTGGGTCATGTCAGGCCTTGGGTGACACACACATACACACACACACATGCTGGTTTTTGTGATTTTTGGGGACTCTCCATAGGCGTAATGGTGTCTATACTGTACAAACTGTATGTGGTATTGCCATACACCTACCCTACACCTAAACCTCCCCCTTACAGGAAACTGTATGCAAGTTTAGATTTAAAAAAAAAAAACACCATTTAGTATATTTTTCAAGCCTTTTGAATTATGGGGACACTGATATGTATAATAATAATGATATAGTTATTATGATGTTGTCTTTTCTGTCCAGTGGTTTGAAACATATATAGAATTAACATTAGGACTATATCTGTGATGGGAAAAGGGGTACTTTTAATGCTTATTTATTGAACCTTCTAAAAAAGACTTTAAAAATACTTCTTTCAAAAACAGATATCTTCATAATTTTATCATTCTGACTGATAGTGTATGAAAAGCTTATAATTTGAATTCTGAAAGGTGCATCATCTTAATGTTAGTTTGGTAAAACTTTATAATAACTACACACTATGAATCATTTTGATCCTTTAAATGCATTTACTGTAAACTAAGTAATAATCTGTACTTCAGCATAATATAGTGTGACTCTTAGTTTTAGCTATTTGTACCAATCCAGAGAAGAGTATAAAGTTTAATGACATTTTGTAATTAGAAAACAAATCTGAATGTAAGAAAGAAAAGCTGATTCAACAGGAAAGAGAAAAGCAATCCAATTTAGTAACAATCACTGTTTCTTTTTCTTTCCTCTTTTAATTATCTCTAAAAAGCAGTGTTCTGACCAGTCTGACATTTAAAGGCATTTTAATGAATGTTTCCCTATTCATGGGAATTAAAACTGAAGAGATGGTAATAACACACACAAAGTACTCCCAGTTAAAGGAAATAAACTCAATGTGTCTAATATCCATTCCACATTGTTCATTTATTTGATAAACAGATTAACTCTGGAAGGTTATTAAAACAAAAGCCCACCCGAGGCAGAACATCGTGCTGATTTTACCACGGGTAGGGGTGTATTTCAGTCTAGCAACATAATAACTTAGCACGTTAATTTAGAATGTGTGATCAAAAATGTTTACTGCTATTTCACCACAGCTTTAAAATGGCTCATCCATTTAGAATTGTTCTATTTTATTGTTTTTGTTGTGTGTAATGATATGGCAGTAACACATCTCCGTCTTGATTGAGAATGAAGGGTTTGGTTCGACATGGTACTTAAATTTAGTCTTTCTCATCTTGAAAACAATAACTCTTTGGGCAGGCAGGCCAACGGTTTGTTTTATCTGAGCAAATGACATGTCTTGAACAAATTAGATAAACTTTTTTTTGTGTCGGTAAAAAATGCATCTATGCCAGAATTGTAAAAAAAACCAACTTTTATTTATTTTTCATTAGTAGTATGATTCGTAGTAGTACTAGTAGTAGTACATTTATATACAAAAAATGTATATATGTGTTTTTTATAAATGTGTAATTTAAATTTATACAACATGTACTTTTATTGTTATTTCACACAAGCAAGATTATGGATCATACTGCTGAAGGAACTGAAAACTATTGTACAGTTCTGTGCCATACAATACCTTCATATTCCCAACAAAAAAATAATAGTAAGATTAAAATCCTCTATTTGTTTGTATATTTCATGAGTGTAATATGAGTGTATGGATAATGTTGAGTATAGAACATTTATATTGCATTGTGTATTGCTATATTCTTTATGCAATAATTGGGAAGGTGTTTACCAGAGCTGTAAAGTACTTGTACTTCATTATAATATCCACATACAATTCCACTTTTCTCAAGTACCAGTGAAAATTTTACTCAATTACATTTCCAAGGAAAATGTGATGATTGCAATGAATAACAATTAGGCAAAATAGCCTGAGGTTACAAAGCAGAAGTGTTTATTTCTGTTAAATTCCTTTTTCTCAGTTTGTAATTCAAACTTGTAATTTTATCTAAATTAAAAAAATAAATATAAAAAGTCATTAGATGAAAATGTGACTGTTTGCAGCTTGACTTTCAATTATTAACAGGAATGAAAATGGAAAATGAAAACATTACACTGAAAATACAATTAGCATTTAAAACATTTCCTTTGGACTTGAGGTGGTGGTAATACCATGTCAGAGTAATAAATAAATAAATAAGCTCAGTGTGAATTTTAGCTAAGTTCAACTGATTTATCAAAACTAATGACCATCGGTTGACAGGAAAATGCCACTTTGAGTTTGTATAACCTACTATAAAAAAGGTTTATCTAAAATTACATAAAATAGAGGCACACTCATCCATCTGCAGACTGCAGTGCAGGTATTGTATCTTGTTGTGCAATGTGTTGTCTTGAGTTGAAGACATTGTTAAATCATGCAGTATACCCAAGCCAGAGATTGTCAAGTTAGACCTGTGTTGCTGAGTTGTGAATGCCTGTGGTTAAAGCTGTTAGAAAACAATTACCCTGTGGTTTCTTTAGGGTTTAAATGTTTGGTAGGGATTTGTGACAAACTTTGATTGTGTGGAAAAACTGTCCGTTCTTTGATTAAGAGGGATCAGGGCTGAGCAAAACAAACCCGAGAGAAAAATGTGAAAATGCTTTCTTCACTAAAGGAGTCACCCGCATACAATGAAATGGGAGAAGATGAAAACTGTGAGCTGTGGCCTGAAAGAGTTTATTTTATTTAATTGCATGATGCTGATTTCATACAGAAAAGCCACATTGTGTGCCGCTCTCCTCTGAGCAGAAGGCAGGGAAATGCTCGCTCTCCCTGCCAGCTGCTGAAACATACGCCGCAAAGCTGCTGGATATTTTTAAGATTGCCTTAGAGAAAGTTGAAGTGCTCTGAGCTGTTTTTTTTTTTTTTTTAATGAATTCTCTTGGCTGTTTTGAAGAAAGAATCAGTATCCAGCTAATAGGGGTTTGGTGTGCTGCCTGACAGTTTGCAGAGTAATCAGGTTCTAGTCAATATTTCCAACAATAATATTACAGAGATTATGTAGAAAACTAAATTAGTTCAGAAAAAGATAGATAGACAGACAGACATTTTATTTTTACAGTAATATACCGGCAGCTGGGTTTGCCGAAATTCTAACGTTATATAATGGTATTATTTCTTTTATGGCAAAAACTTTCACACTGTAAAAAGAAATCCGTAATATTTACGGTAAAAAAACAGCAGCTGTGGTTGCTAGTATAAAACCGTGAAAAATATAATGTCAAAACTTTTTGCGGTTTTACGGTTTTATTTTAAATTTACTGTTAAATAACATAATTTCTAATAAGAAACTATAATATCTGTTATAATGTTAATATCACAAACTTTTAAAATAGTCTGTTTCATACCTTTGAAATATACTGATAACTACCAAATGCAGGTGGTTATGAGAAAGTCACATGATGATCCAAAGCTCATCACAAGAAGCTTTTAAATAGTAAAACATATAGAAGGTGCTCAGTGTCATTCATACAAGCACTAAACACCATCATCAACCATTTAACAGGTTTTACCGTAGCATTTTCACAGTTTTTTATTGTTAAATTCACAGCCGTTTTTTACAGTGTAGATAGATATAGATAGATAGATAAAGAAAGAGTAATAGCTGACCCCATGGTCATGCATTTAAACAAATAAACTTTCCTCTGAGTGAATGGTATTTTATGCTTCACAATCTTTCTCCTCACCCTGAGAGCAGTGACCCTGAGGATGTAAGGCTTCATTGTGCTTCCTTTGTTTCTTTCCGCCTTATTGATGCCCTGAACACCAGCACACATCAGTTTCAGCTCCATCAGCTGCGTTTTCATCTCATGATGCTTTTGGCGTAAGACTCAATGTCTGCTAGTAAACAAGGGTCAACTACTTCCTTTTAACAATGCTGTGCCTAAAGTGGAAATCATGGTTTGATAGTGAGTTAAAAGTATTTGTGGAGGAGAAATTTTATTTCTTTCTTTGCGTGTGTGCATTTGTGTGTGTGCAAGCTCATGTTAGTCAAAATTGATTAATCATCAATTTATGAAGAAATGTACACACATGTACAGTAAAATGAAGTTGCAAACTGATTTCGGGAGGAAGGGCAGACAAATATTAGGCACAGCTGGCACCACTTTATTAATCAGTCCCACCTTCATCGTAAGCCAATCCAATCCTTATTTTACCACTATAAATAATCCTGTTTCCTTCACCTCTGCGTCTCGTTTTTGCATTCTATCTGCCTCCCCTTCTCCACCGTTCGCTCCTTCCAGTGGGGCACGCAGGGTTTGATAGATCAGCCGCACCTCAATTTGGAAAGTATAAAGCTAAATATTGAGCAAGTAGTAAACATTAAGTAAATATTTAAGTTGTAATAGTAGTAGTAGTAGTAATAGTAATAGTAATAAGAAATGTGATAATTATTGTATTATGACCTTATTAAAAAAGCTTTTAAATAACTGATTAAATGCACTGTAGGCCTCATTGATCTGAGCTTATACTCCTCAGTTTTTGAGTAAACACTGGTGTTCCAATACGTTAAAGCTTGGCTGTTCATAATTCACATGGACTATTTTTGAAATGTCAGTGAATTGGCCTGCAGAACAGGCTATGTTAATGTGCCTGGTTGGAGGCCACTCATACTGTAACTCTGAGTAGGCTCATTTATTGTAGGTGTTAACGTTACAAATGGTTCACATGCTGTGTTATGCATACAGAGTTCAAATGGTACATTCATGGCCATAGTTCATTCTTCAGCATATGGGTCAGAATAGCTTGTGAGTAATTATGTTGTCAAATTTGTTATTTAACATGGCCTGCCTAGCCAGGCGATATACAATAGGCAATAAAATAATTGTGTCCTAACCAGCCACCAGACTATGGCAAAGGATGCATGACACAATGCTATATTCAAACACTATCAATCCTTTCCTTACAACTCGACCCCAAGTCAGTATTATCATTGGTAAATAAAGTAAAACTAAAATCAAACCTTTTAAAATGTATTATAATATTTTACATGTATTTATTGAAAACAAATAATGCCTGAAATTACTATTCATTCATAATAGAAGATAATTTAAAGATAATAAAGATAATTTAGATATTGCATGTGCTATACAAAAATACATTTAGGCTGAATACCTAAAATTACTCTAAATAAAAAGAGAAATGTGCATGAAAAACAGTAACTAAAAAGTTACATTAAACCAAGATTGCAATGGAAACTAAAAGGAAAATGCTACAACAACTCTGTCTCAGGTATAATTTCTAAAGCGTTGAACTTTATGGTAAAAAAACGACCCATGTTTTAACCATAAAACAACCGTTTTATAAATACTGCTCAAAAAAATAAAGGGAACACTAAAATTACACATGCTACATCTGAACAACTGAAGTATTTCTCATGAAATACTTTGTTCTTTACATAGTTGAATGTGCTGAAAAAAAAATAAAAAATAAAATAAAATCAGTGGAAATCAAATTTACGAGTCACACTCATAGTGGAAAAACACACTAAAGGCTGATCCAACTTTGATATAATGTCATTAGAACAAGTCAAAATATGGCTTAGTAGTGTGTGTGGCATGCTCCTGATTAGTTAACGGATGGTCTCCTGAGGGATCTCCTCCCAGACCTGAACTAAAGAATCAGCCAACTCCTGGACAGTCTGTGGTGCACCGTGGTGTTGGGGGATGGAGCGAGACCCAGATGTCCCAGATGTGCTCAGTTAGATCTAGGTCTGAGGAACGGGCGGCCAGTCCATAGCATCAATGCCTTCATCTTGCAGGAACTGCTGACAGACTCCATCCAAATGAGGTCTAGCATTGTCTTGCATTAGGAGGAACCCAAGGCTCAAGGCATATGATCTCACAAGGGGTCAGAGGATCTCGTCTCAGTACCTAATGGCAGTCAGGCTACCTCTGGTGAACACATGGAGGGCTGTGCTGCGCTTCAAAGAAATGCCACCCCACAACATTACTGACCCACTGCCAAACCGGTCATGTTGGAGGACATCCTTTGCACAAAGGTGGAACCTGCGGTCCTGCTGCTGGGTTGTTGCCCTCCTACGGCCTCCTCAACGTCTCCCGATGTACTAGCCTGTCTCCTGATAGTGCCTCCATGCTTTGGACACTACGCTGACAGACACAGCAAACCTTCTTACGACAGCTCACATTGATGTGCCATCCTGGAAGAGCTGCACTACCTGAGCCACTTGTGTGGGTTGTAGACTCTGTCTCATGCTACCACTAGAGTGAAAGCACTGCCAGCAATCAAAAGTGACCAAAACATCATCCAGAAAGCATAGGAACTAAAAAGTGGTCTGTGGTCACCACCTGCAGAACCACATCTTTATTGGGGGTGTCTTGCTAATTTCCTATAATTTACACCTGTTGTCCATTTGCACAACAGCATGTGAAGTTGATTGTCAATCAGTGTTGTTTTCTAAGTCTGATTGAATTGGAGTTACATCGTTTTGTTTAAGTTTTCCATTTTTTTTGAGCAATATATATATATATTTTTTTTTTGAGCAATATAAATATATATATATATATATAATTTTATTTATTATTTTTTACAAAAAAGTGGGGTTTTTTTGTCATTTTACACAAAAGTTTTGTTTTGTCTTTACTAATTTGCTGTACAAATGCATTGCTTGTTGTTCTACTGTGCAAAGCTGTAAATTGTCAGACCTGGTTCAGTCTAAGTTCTGCTGCACACAATCTTCAAATATTTAAGGCACATGTGCTGTGGAGACACTGGTTTATAATGCATTTTAAAGATCTGAAAATAATTTATTTGTTTGTCACAAGACCCACATGCTGCTTTCAAGTGAGTAATGCTCTCCAACAAAACTCAAGTGTCATACCACATCCATTCAGTGCAGAACATTAATTAAAGCGTCCAGTTAGGCTGCTGCGCTCTGCACTTACAGTGTTGCAGAGAAATCATGCAAAATTCATGAACCACATGTAAATCTGACACTAGACTCCTGCCAAGGGAAAGGAAAGCTAAGTACCATCAAACATAGAGATTTTGGCAGCCATGACACACGTCACATTGCTCTGAATGAAGAGGACAGCAAATGATTGGGGACCATAAGAACAAGTAGAGAGCATTACAGGGAATATGGTGAGTTAGACTTGCGTGACCTATCTGCCCTTTTAATTATGCCGAACTCCAATTTGAAACTTTTTTTTTTCCCCACCAGCTCCAGTGTAGTCTAATGTTCAGTGTTGCATGCATCATTGCCTATGCAACTTAACATACTGTTTCAGCCAAGCAGAAAAGACAACGTTCGTTTGAGGTAAGGCTGAGTATCTAACGAGACCATAACTGAGTGAAAATGAATTGTTTTTGTGGAAAGTGAGGTGGAAAAAGTCTCTCTGCAATTCAAAGTAGACATTTTAATGAAATCCTTGGAGTGGTGAGCTTCAGTTAGCAGTTAGCATGGGGCTATTTCAGTACACCGCTCTTCTGAAGGGATAGAATCAGTGAGTCACTCTTCAGCAGCAAGTTGCTTCTTGGTTTTCCACGTAATTGAAACCCTTCAAACTCAGAGAGGAAAGCGTTGATCTTTCTAATAACAAGAGCGGCCATATTGCTGATGAATATAAGGCACTTCCAGGTGAATATGCAAAGTGAGAACCGGCTGGGAATTGCTGCTGAATGACTCAATTGATAGTTAAATGATTCATCATGCATTAAATATGGTTGGGGACCTCCTGAATCATGATCGCCATGAGTGTGGCTTCAGAGAGAGACCTAGTTTAGAACTCCATTCCATTACAATTAATGTGCACACATAACTGCCGCATGACTCAAAGTCAGGAATGGCATCCGGTCCCTCTCTGGATTTAACGGGAGATTCATGTCATCCGTAACTAATTTTGTCTGTTTTATATCAGGCCTGCAAATTCCCAACTAGACAAGCTTTGCCACAAGCACTCGCAAAACCCATAGGAAAGGACAATCATGAATGACATCTCCTGAATATCTCAATTCCTTCTCCTAAACAGCTAAGAGATTAAAACGAGAACAAATGTCGAATAACTCTCCTGGTTCAGGTTTTTGCTTCAAAGAAAAAGACTATAGTAATCCCACATAATGTGTATCCTAGAGTTTCTGAAAAGATCTCAACAGTTCTAGAATATGTCTACTTCTGTACTTTACTTCTGTACTTTTTTTACAGAAACGTGGCTAAAACCAGATGAATACATTACTTTAAATGAGTCTACACCCCAAGATTACAGCTATAAAAATGAGCCACGTCCGAAAGGCAAAGGAGGTGGAGTTGCTACAACTTATAGCAATGTTCTCAGTATTTCTCAGAAGGCAGGCTTTAAGTATAATTCGTTTGAAGTTATGGTGCTGCATGTAACATTATCTAGAGAAGCATGTGATAGTTATAAATCCCCTATGATGTTTGTACTGGCTACTGTATACAGGCCTGTATACACCACACAGACTTTATTAAAGAGTTTGCTGAGCTAGTACTGGCTGCAGATAAGGTCTCAATTGTTGATGATTTTAATATCCAAAAAAGAAAAGAAAAAAGAAAATGATGCGTTTGTTCGATATTCTGAACTCTATTGGGGTTAGACAGCATGTATCAGGACCTACTCATTGTCGAATGCAATTCCTTAGCATGTCTAATAGCGCAGAGAAACGTGATGATGCAACAGAAACCTTACACTCTAGAAGTGTTAGAGCTAGAAGTGTTTTGTTTAGCCTGGCAGGAAAATATGCTAACTTACTGAAAATCATTAAAAAGGGCTAGATCTGATTACTTTTCGTCTGTATTAGAAGAAAACAAACATAACCCTAGTTATCTATTGAATACAGTGACTAAATTAACAAAACATATAGCATCAACAGGTACTGAACTTCCACAAGACCACATCAGTAATGACTTTATGCAATATTTTACTTCCAAGATTAATACTATTAGATATAAAATAGAAACTGCGCAGCCGTCAGCTAAAGTATCACATCAGATCCCCTGAGTAAAAATTTCACTCATTCTCTACCATAGGAGAGGTAGAATGGTATAAACTTGTTAAGACATCTATACCAACAACATGTATGTTAGACCCTATTCCATCTAAACTATTAAAAGAGCTGCTTCCAGAAGTCATAGATCCTCTTTTGTCTATTATTAACTCCTCATTGTCATTAGGATATGTCCCCAAAGCCTTTAAACTGGCTGTTAATAAGCCTGTTAAAAAAAAACGCAACTTGACCCCAAAGATCTAGTTAATAACAGACCAATCTCAAATCTTCTTTTTCTGTCAAAGGTACTAAAAAGGTAGTATCCTTACCATTATATTCCTTATTTAAGAAGAATGGTATCTGTGAGGATTTCCAGTCAGGATTTACACAATATCATAGTACTGAGACTGCTCTAATTAGAGTTACTAATAACCTGCTTCTATCATCTGATCGTGGTTGTATCTCATTATTTGTGCTATTGGATCTCAGCGCCCAGTTTGACACCATTGACCACAACATTGTCTTGAATAGACTAGAAAACTCTATTGGCATTAGTGGAAGTGCCTTATAATGGTTCAAATCATACTAATCTGACCGCTATCAGTTTGTAACAGTGAATGAGGACGTATCATATCGATCACAAGTGCAATATGGAGTACTTCCAGGTTCAGTACTAGGGCCGTTACTTTTTACGCTTTACATGTTACCCTTGGGAGATATTATCAGGAGACATGGTGTTAACTT
>JAUMHI010000055.1:468671-478793 GCA_032359435.1 Enteromius unitaeniatus | reverse complement strand
CTTTGTATTTCTGTTCTAGTCATGTCGTGTTGAAGTCTGTGGATGTTTGTGTCGCGTTGCTGCCCCGTCAGCTTTTACGTTCTCCGTGTTTTTTTTGAGTTAATAAATGTTTTTTTGCATCGAAACCTCCTTGTCTCCGCTCCTTGCCCCGCTGAGAGGCGCGAAGGCACGCTTCACAGAACCCGCTCGTGACAATAATAACCTGTGCTGTTCAAGGTTTCCTTTTGAAAAATGTAATAGAAATTCTTTCAGATATGAACAGTTTGGCTTTCAGAGTGTTGTTTGTTGTTTTGTTTGTAGCCCAGTTGCAGGGTTTATGCCTTTATAAGTCAGTAAATGCGTAGAAACTTTAAAAACCTGAAGATAAAATATAATAAACTTGTAAAAAATAAAATTGTAAAATATGTAGATAAAATATGTAGTTTAGCAAATGCAAAATTGTATCAATAATAAAAGCCTTAATTGACCTAAAAAATGTTTTAATTAAATTTAATGAAATGTTTTAAATAAAGCATTTTATATAAACTATAGCTTTTGCTTCACAAATATAAAACATAGATGTATTTAAATGTCCTTCATTAACAAACATACACACATTTTGATTCAACAAAATACAGTGGCATAAACCACATTTTCCAAAAACATAAAATTAGATCAATTAACCTCGAAACTAGCTGACTCTCCGCACTTATGACATTCAGATGAAATGACAAAATTAAAAATTGCCAATCAACAAACTCTGTCTAGCCCTATACAGAAAAAATAGACACATTGTATGCATGTGTTATAACTTTTAAAACAGTTCAGTACATTTTAAAGTAATAATAAATGATTAAAGATGACAGACTGCAATATTGTATGTTCAAACTTGAGTCATCTAAACCAACGATTGGCAATTATTCACTGTGCTACATCAGAGACCATATTAGCCTATAAAGGTCTCACCTATACCAGTCTAACCCATTCATTGCAGCCATAGGCTCCCTGCTTGTTTATGATTAATGTTATAATAAAATCCAAAAAAAAACTCTGAAGTGTGCTTTTAATGGCACATCTAATTAATGAAGATAGAGGAAGACATTTACCCATTTGCATTTAATCACACGAGGTCTGACACCTTCAAATGCTGATGAATGTAATGGGGATCATCTTTTTGCACTGCATTTTCAAGGAACTAATTGAAGAGAGTTTGAGCCGCATTCAGGCCCTGTGAGAATAGCACAAACATCCTCTGGCTGAAGACACTAATGGGACGCAGTTCTAACTACTGGGTCAAAAGGTTCAGACTTTTTTTTAGTTTTGAGAGATGCTAAATTTACTTGCAATTTGCAAGAAAATATAACATCTGAAAAAATGGTCCATTAAAATGGAGCACTGTTTTCTTTCCTCATACCCATCTAATTAATGTATTCCTTTGTGTTGCATCAAACAAATAATCATTGTTAGGAATTATGGTGGTGCACACATTAGATATTTGCTTTTATATCAAAAGTATAAAATAAATAAATAATAATAAAAAAAACGATTCAGCAGGAGGTTCACACACTTTTATGGAAGTTAAAATGCCATTGGCCAAATTGATGTTGCTGGTTGGGATACTCAAACAAACAGTGGTCTCTTGTTAGTTGAAAAAAGTGGACAGAGCTGACAAAATCGAAAAACAAATCCAACCCAGTTTGAAGGAAATAAACATTTTTAAGTTAATAAAGTGACCTTATTGCATTAGATGCACTTTTGGTTTGCCATCTCTTACCCAGCATAAAACCTGCTTTGGACCTGCAATAATTACGTGCATGCTCCAAATCTTCTTCTTTTATTCTATCTCTGTATGGTGCTACATACTGGCCTGGCGTGTTTTTATCATCTGCGCCCCTGAGCAGTTTTCTATTATCTATCATACCTTTGACTATGGTGTTTAAAAAGTTTCAAATCTAGCGCACGTGAAAAATCAAGATGAACTGTATCGGCGAGCAGAAAATCATTCCTGCGAGGGAGCATTTCTGCACCACGAGAGCACAGAACACTATGCGTGTGCAAAAGTGCTCTCTCGCGAGAATGTTGCTAGACAGCGCTCACTCGACGCTCTCTCAACTGTTCAAAGACTTTGGAGGCGGGGATCAAATGTCAAATCTCTCCGCTTTTGTGATTGGTCATTTTCAACACATACTGTATGTCATGACTTTAAGAATAGTGTGGGTGTGGGTGTTTTGTTATATGAATTATTAATCATGCAACACCAATACATATTTGCAGTAGAATATAAAAATCAGGTATAGAACATGAAAAATAAAGAATAGTCTAGTCATTTCAAGAATTGAGAATCAATTTGGATGTTTAAAAAAAATATATAACGGCATAAACTATCTGCCTTCACAGCGTCAAAAATCAATGAATTATTGCTACATAATTTTCATATCTAGCAATGAATAATGTGTTTTGGGATCAGTTTTTTTGGCAGTGGCTACTGTATTTACACCAGTCTTAAAATTCATACAGGAATAAATGTTTTGGTGTTTTACTTGCCATAATGTTCATGCCAACTGAAAACTGGATGGTAGATCAGCTACCAGCCACTGTCAGTGTTCATACAAATAACTGATATGGAACACATTTAAAAAGTTGTGTGAACAAGAATTTGAGCAAAAATTGGTAATTTGGACTTTGAGTGTGACCATAGCCTTTGTCTGTAAGTACGCTGTAATGTGTTTTGGGATCAGCATTTTTTAGCAGTGGCTACTGTATTTACACCAAGTTCACATAGCATTTTCTGATATTTATAGCACGTATTGCAAGTGACAATTATCTGCACCTCAGTATCGAAGTGCATTACAAAACAGAATGCAACTTATTGAGTGTAAAAATTCATTTTAATTCACATTATTAAACAGATGCCGGAGATGTAACAGTGTATGGGAAAAAGTTGTGTGTAGCTAGTTCATTTCCAGAACAATGCATCGTACTATGGTGGTTAATTTATACAAGCCCTTTCTTCATCACCGTTGTCCAATTGAGCTTGTTTTGCGGTTAGCACATTGGCTTTTGAGAGTACTGACACAATCATAGCTGTAATCATCTCAATTTAAAATCCTAAATACAAGACCCAGTATGTCTGTGAGCAGATTGGAAGGTGTACAAAACACAGAACACATACTGTACCCCTACCAAACACCATTTTAACGTAACTTACTGCACATTTCACCACAGAATCAAAGAGAAATGTCTACTTAGTGGTGCTAAAACACAAATTCAATATGTGAACCCTGGGTAGTTTTTATTATGTTGATATAGGTACATATTGCTGTGTTTTTATATTGCAGCAGTTCAGACTTAAAATATCTAGATAGATATGAAGCTGAATATGTGTGATGATAACCTTCAAAAGCATCAGTTTTTAAATATCCCAGCATATTAAGATTGTTTTGAAGTCACAAAAGTGTATTCCTCAAGTAATCGTGCGAAAAAAAATACACTTTATTCATTGAAACTCTGTAAATTTGTGTGAAAAGGAATAAAAGGCGTCAGAGTTTTACTGCCGTGATAATTTCATTTGGAACCTGCAGTGATATGTACTTGTATTTTTCGCTTAAAAGTGCAACCAGGTAATGTACAGTACTGGTAATGTTCATGCCGTGAGACCAGGTAGGTGGTTTAGTTTCGTCATGCTTTTTAACATAAAAAAAGTAGTTAAATGATGAATGTTAATGTCTGACTTGTCTGTAAAGTATTTAAAAATGAGCGTCACAGCACAACTAAAATTAATTGTCCAAGTCTGTAAACAAGCTGGGGGTCAAACTCAGATGTCAGTGGCCACTTTTTTGACAGACAGGCTGAAAGTACCGTCAATGTCAGCTCATCTATCAACATTAACATGCATCCAGACCATTCAAGGGCGCAAAGACCCACAATGCATCCCTCAACTTTATGTGGGGGCTTTCAACATTTCTACAAAGGGTGAACTGAAGCACAGTGCATCCATCAACTGGACGACATCATGATGTTGTCCATCTTCTTTCTGAAGGCACACTCTGCAAATAAGTTGGTGGAGGGCTAAGGGATGGCAGTCAGTGACTAAATGGATCATCTTCAGAGAATGCAATGTGACTTTTGAAATGCTAAACGCGTGTCATGTGAAGGTGGTAGCACCTTCTATGAAGACTACCTTTGTGTGATTATTTGGTGTTTCAAATCCTAGGTAGTTGGCATGATTATTATAAACTATTGATAGTTTGAGCATCTAACCCATTCCATACCCCTGCACTTTACCATTTCGCCTAACCTAACATTTTAGGTTTGTTTTGAATGGCAGTGTGAACAGCAAAAATAACACGGAATTCAGATTTGGTCCACTTTTAAATGTGTAAACACACTGGATATGCATCTACAAATGTGCTGCTTGTCCGAATAACAGTGACTCAATTCACAATTCATGAATTTTTTGCATCAAACTCGACATTTTGTCATAATTACATGCGTCATTATATTATTATATTATGAATAACATGACAACCAAACACAGGAAGTCTTAAAATTCATACAGGAATAAATGTTTTGGTGTTTTACTTGCCATAATGTTCATGCCAACTGAAAACTGGATGGTAGATCAGCTACCAGCCACTGTCAGTGTTCATACAAATAACTGATATGGAACACATTTAAAAAGTTGTGTGAACAAGAATTTGAGCAAAAATTGGTCATTTGGACTTTGAGTGTGACCATAGCCTTTGTCTGTAAGTACGTTGGTCTATTAGTAGATAAGGTGTGATTGCTAGATGTTCTGCTGGTTGTTAGGGTTAGCAAGCACCACAGCCTGTCACGAACCCTTCTGACTCTCACCGACTGACTAACCAGCTCATTTGTACAGCAGATGAAACCTGAGCTGTGTAAAGTCTTTATCCTTTAAGGGTTTATCCTTCATAATTGCTGCGGTGTGCATCTGCTGCCCATCTCTCTTGGTGACCTCTATATTGCTCTCATACCACTGAAGAGAACACACCAGAAACTGCACACAAAGATTAACAGCCAACAGGTGCTGGACAAATCGAATGCCAGGTCAAACCATTAGAAAGGACACCCTGGGCATTCTTCCAACAAATGTCCACCCACTAGATTAGACATGTGGACATAGAAACAGCTTGTGTAGACAGAGACCGAAGCAACAGCAATGCCTTTCGTTAGGTTACATCAGCTTGCCACACTGTGTCTTAGTTTCAGGGCTCTGTGATGGGCCTGGGGCAGAACATGGTGGATGTTTCGGGCTCTTGCTATTGCTGGTTTCTGACTTCTATACGTGTTTAATCTTACTAACGTATGTCTTCCTAATTAACTGTCCAACATTTTAGAGCATGCTTATCTGGGCTCTTAATTTGGAATGTTCTAATAATATATGTATGAAAGGTTATTTCTACCACATAAGATAACTGAGACTTTTTAATTGTAAAATTCTGACTTTTTACTCACAATCCTAACTTGCTTTTTATTTTTTATTTATGTGCTCTCAGAATTGTGAGATAAACTTGCAATTCCAAAAAAAGAATAATTGCAAGATATGAACTCAATAATTGCAAAATGTGATAAATAAATCAATAAAATGTTGTTAGCTTGAAAAGCTGCAATTAACTTTTTAGTATACCCTGGTGGAAATAAGCCTCATAGATTCCCAAACTATCAACCTAAAATTCCTCAAAACCATAAATGAATAAATGAATGAATGAATAAATAAATAAGGTGGGGAAAAAAGTCTATCTGAAAGGGTTAGTTCACCCAAAAATGAAAATTGTTTAAATTATTAATTAGTCGCCCTCACGTCGTTTCAACCCTGTGAGACTTTCATTCATCTTCGGAACACAAATTAAGATATTTTTGGTAAGATCAGAGAGCAATCAAACCCTCCATAGACAACTGAAATCATCCCAGTCCAAGAAGCCTAGCAAAAACATCGGTAAAACAGTCCATATGACATCAGTGGCTCAACTTCAGTTTTGCGACGCAAAGAGAATATTTTTTTCACGCAATAAAAACAAAAATAACATAAATTGAACGAAGATGAATGAAAGTCTTATGTGTTTGGAACGACATGAGGGTAAGTAATTAATGACATTATTTTATATATATTTTTGGGTGAACTAACCCTTGAAGGAAATAAGTTGCCATTGCTGGAGGGCTATGCAGTCAGCAGTCAGTGACTAAATGGAGGGTCCTCTGAGAATAGCAGTGTGACTTTTAAAACACTAAACATTGGTCATGTGAAGGTCACTTCACATTCAATGAGACTATGTTTGTGTTAATAATAAAAAAAAAAAAATAAAATTAAAATAATAATACAAATCAAGACAACCGCATCGTAATTATGAGATGTTAACTCAAATTGTGAGATAAAAAGTCACAATTATATTTTCCAGTTCCGTTCCTTAAGTTTCAGTATTACAGCACGTCTATGCATAAAAACACTATCCAGTTTGAAGGAAGTTCAGGGTATATTATGTGGTGAAGTTGAAAATCATTCTCCCCTACAATCAATATAATTACAATGTGCACTGGGGTCATGTCTACTAGAATTTATTGAAGCGGAGGGTTTTGAAGTACTAGTGGTGATTTTATTATTTATTTATTTTTGATGCTATAACAATAAAAAAACAAAACAAAACAAAAAAAGCACAGCTTAGGGTAATGGATTCTAAAACAAGCTTCATGTTATTTAATGATTAATGAACACATCACAAATGAGATTATGTGTCTAATTCATGTTCATTATAAGACCTTTAGGCACTCATTAATATAAAACATGGCTAAGAGCAGAGTATTCTGTCCTTTTTTTTCTTTTCTTTTTTTGCTAAATTGTATTTACCGATGTGATTTTGTTCATCTGGTGCAAGATAACTAATTAAATCCCTTAGCTGAACAGGAAAGCATTTAAATTTGATTTTTACCTCTGTTTAAAGGAAAATCCGAGGTACCACGAGATTCAAAGTTTATTAAAACATCTAATCTGACAAAATGATTGGTAAAAGCTTTATCATCTTTTAATTAGAGTTTCAGCTGACTGCTACAAAGCTTTTCAGGGACAAATAAAGACACTGATCAGTTATAGTGATGGCTTCAATCATCTAAAATTAAACTAATATTCTCTAATGAAACTCATGTCAGATTATGAAATTAAATTAGCTTAATTTGAACAGTGCTAACTTTTCACAAAGCGCATCAACAAAAATGTTGGTTCATAATGACCATGGGCCTCATTTATAAAATGTTGAGCAGAAACAATCCTAAATTTAATCTTACGATCATTTCTCAGATATGAGTATATTCGATTCATAGAATGAACATACGATTGGAAAATGTGCATTATATTAACATTAAAAACATCACCAATAATCAAAAAATTACAGCAGCAAGGTCTGGCTGTACGTCATGTCTGGTAAGCTCCCAATAAACCAACCAATAAATGAATACATGCATTAAAAGTTAGAAAGACATACTAGTTTTCAAACTTTTTTTTTTCAGAGTAATTTATACTACTGGTATGATTTCATGGCAGCTGTGAATATTATAGGATGATAATGCACTGTCAAAAAATTTGAAATAAGAGTGTATATATAGAAGCTGTGAAAGGACAGAAACCAGGAGCTGGACCGTCAGTGCTGACTGACAATGTGAGGACACCACATGCATGCAAAATGTGACTTCTTACAAAGTTTCCTGCATAATGTCTTCTTCTTTCTTCTTAATGTAACTTTGCTGAAATAATGTTTATTATTATGAAATTATGAAATTGTATATGCATTAGCAATGCACCAATAATGCGATAACATGCTATTTCTGTCTTTGACTTGAACTTAAACTGAGCGGCTTGGACAAGAGCAATTCTGACATGGAGAAAAATTACTTGCATATCAACGAGCCAGGTGAAATCATATCTAATATAATGCTAGTGCACAATGTAACACCAATGTGATATAAGTACTTAAAATAAAACAGAAACCACTGATGCAAATGCTATCTAAAAAAAGCTACTGAAAGCTCCTTTAATAGGTTGTTCCAAACATAAATCATTGAGAGTGACAATTTTCAGCATCAGCCAAGAATTTCGTTGACTGCATCACTAATATTTATTTTCATATTCCCTCTAACATTGTCCTCTGAAGCACCTTTGCGGTCTATGTTTTATTCAGCACAGATTACACATATTGATGGCATCCAATTATTAAGAGCTTATGCATAAGATATCAGGCCATTTGAAATAGTTTGGAAAGAAAGCACGGTGTCCCAGCGGAAGTCATCAAATCGATCATCAGTAAAACCGGCACAGCGTAAACAGAGAAATACACACATGGATCAAAATCAGCCTGGTAAGGTCAGACATACAGTGCATTTCCTCGGAGAGAAAAGGCAGAAATTCCCAAGACGTGGAAAATAGCAGTAGACAAGCGAAGAAAAAGGCATTTCTGCATTTGTGAGGTGCGAGGTAGAAAAAAGAGAAGGCCGTAACGATCCGCCGCTTCAGTCATATGCAGTTGACTGCCGTGTCAACATAATCTGCCCAAGTCTTCCAGTCGCAGGCTAGGTGACAGCCCAGAAAGGACTTAGTGCCCTTGTATCTGTCAGCGTCTCTGTGGACTGGCACCTAGCAAGGGCTTATCCAACTCATGGGTTTGTCAGGCCTGAGCAGAACCCGGAGCGCCGTCGCTCTAATGCTGCACAAACAGCTTAACGCCTCTCATATCCAATGCATGTGGGAAATCCTTTTACTATTGCTTGTGTGAGTACAACGTGCATGCCTTTTTGTGAGCAAATGCTGAATAAGACAGATGATTATTCAAAACTGTCATTCAAAAACTGCTTACCTTGTACTCCATAGAGTACAAGAACAATTACTGTTCAGAAAGGAAGACTATTACTTATGGTATACTGTACAATGCAGGCTTATTATGACCTGTGGTGGCTCGTACTATTTTATTTAAGCGATAATTGAAATCAGTAGTTATACCACTGATACATTTTCAGTAATATGCTAGAAAGGTAAGAGTTGTGCAATTATTTAAACTTCTGCTATACAATTATTTAATCAGGAGAATACAAAACTCATTTAATTAAGAAAAGCAATTTTTGAGTCCAAAAGAATTGTTGTTACTACAGCAGGAAATAACGGGGTCATGCTAACTAATCAAACCTAGAGACCTTGATCAGAGTGAAAATAAGAAGTCAAGTTCACAGTGCATTGTGGGGTACCATATTTAACACATTATGCTCTGTAGTAGGTCATCTGGGTATTATATTCTGAAAATGTGTACTGTACGGCAGAGTGTACAGTTGGCACTTTTGGTAAATATGAGCAAAAAGCAAAACTAGATCTGCATTGTGTCAAAAACTCGCAAATTTCTACACCTCGGAAATAGGAAATAATTTTAGGGATATTTTCTTATTAGGGACCATGTTTTCCGTTGTCTTCTTTGAAGACAAGAATCTAAAACAAGCATTAAAATGAACACATAATGTGCCCCTGAATACAAAATGAAGTTTCTACACTCTCAGAAATAAAGGTCCAAAGCTGTCACTGGGGCAGTACCTTTTCAAAAGGAACATGTTTGTACCTATTGAAAAGGTTGGTACCTTAAAAGAACATATAAGTACTTAGCATGTACATATTTACATATTAACAGGTCCAAAAAGTAGTTCCCCAGTCACAGCTTTTGTACCTTTATTTCTGAGAGTGTACCATGGCTCATGTCTCAGTTTTCTGACCTGAAGCCTGCAGAAATCGAGTAAGGTGAACTAAAGAGAAGCAGCACAAAATGGAGCTGGTATTCTGAAGGATCTGGACAGATTCTGGGTGAAGGAATTTGATGGTCTCTGATCTCTTTGTTCTCATGAGTCATTTTAGGAGAAAACTCAGACCTGTTCTCTTGGGAAAAGGACATTGCACTACTTGAGTGTCAATACATGTGGCTAATGTGAACTAGAAAAAAAACTTTGGACCCACTTTATACCTGAGTACTTCCATAGTAACTAGACGTGTATGTAGTATGTAACTACAGTGTAAGCACACATTGCTACATAGTATCTACAGCTGTAATATTACTGTAACTACACACATGTAACACCCCTCAGAATGGTGTGTGTAAGTAC
>JAUMHI010000055.1:439686-451798 GCA_032359435.1 Enteromius unitaeniatus | reverse complement strand
TGGGAACTAAAATTCGGGTGATGGTTCCCGCTGCTGTCCGCTGGAGAGGGCCACAGAGGTGCGCTCCGTGACAATAATGCACTAGTAGATGCTTAATTAACATTAACTAAGATTAATAAATGCTGTAGAAGTTTGTTCTTAGTTCACGTTAACTAATGTTGTTAACTAATTAAACTTATTGTAAAGTGTTACCAGTGATTGACTGAACATCTGTCAAACGATCAATCACATCCAACATACAAGTTTTCGTTTACATTATAGATCTAAGTGCGCTGTGTATATTTATTATGCTTATAAATGCACATACACAATATATTTTGGAAATAGTTACATTTATATGTTTATATATTTAAATTCTTATAAATAAATATATTTAATATGTAAACATAAAATTTTTCTTAAATATATACATGTCATGTTTGTATTTATGCTGTATATGCATAATAAACATACCAAGAATGCAAACAGACACAAACACACACACACAGTTCATGCAGAGATGGAGTGCCATCCAGAGCTGGGCTGGCACATCCAGCTGATCGTTACACCTGAGTCCGCCTCCGTGCTTTGCTACACCCAACCGTGACAGAATACCGAACCTAAAACAGTTATTGTGAGCGGCGTGTCTTTTCAGTTTTTTGTCAGTTTTTATTTTTTTCTCATAGACACCCCGTTCACCCCCGACTATCTCCTCCTTCTGCTGCCACAGAGGGAGAAAGAGGACCCACCCAGTCCTGCCCATTCCACCGCTGTCACCTGCCAGCACCGTTGCTCACCTTCAACCCACCACGTGAGTGCTGGATTCGCCATGGGTCTGCCAGTCTCCATCGGCGTTGTGGCTGAAGGATCTGCCTCAGCCCTCCGACCTGTCGGCTCTGTTAGGCTCCTCCCTCCCTCCAGCTCGGCCTCAGTCCTCTGTAGCTCTGGCTCCACCACGGCCTTCCGGATCCCCGTCTCTGCATCGGTTGCCGGCACCATCTACTCCGCCTCAGTCTCCTCCTCAGTGGCTCCTCTGTGGGACACCATCATGGTTAGACTCTGGGCCCCGTTGGATTCCTCCTGTTTCCTCCCTGGCTCCTCCCTCTTTCTTCACCACCCTGGAGGGGGGTGAAATGTCACGCCCCTGAAATGTTTGTATTTGTTTTCATTCCCCATGTGCTCTGTTTGACTCTGTTTTATGTCTTCTGTTAATTATGTAATTATGTTCAGGTGTGTCTTGTTTGTTTACCTTTATTGCCTCCCCTTTATAAATCCTCTGGGGTTCAGTATTCCTTTGTCTGGTATTAATGTTATTTCCTGTGTGCGTGAACCTGCCTTGTATTACCTAATACTGTTCAGGAGGCAGGCACACTCTGTAAGTTTAAATCTAGATTAAAGACACATTTCTCTACTCTGGCTTACACATAACACACTGATACACATTTAATAATCAAATCCGTTTAAGGATTGTTAGGCTGCATTAATTAGATCAGCTGGAACCGGAAGCACTCCCCTTAAAACACACAATGTACTCGTTACATTGTAAAAAGAATGGCACGTACGCTAATATTAGTCTGCCTCTCTTATTCTGTTCCTGAGTCCGTATCAAGATCAAATGGTGTACCAGCACAAAGAGGTGATCTTAATTGGAGACCAGAACACCTAGATGTGCTCCGTGGACAGCTCGCCGGATCCAGATCCACATTAACACACACACAAACACTGTAATTTCTTTACACAATCTGACAAGTGTTTAAAATTGAATTGGAAATTAGGTGCTGGGCGTCCGGCCAGAGGAGAACTGGCCTCAACTAAGCCTGGGTCTCTCATGGATGGGGTTTTGGTTCCTTGCCGCTGTCGCCTCTGGCTTGCTTAGTTGGGGACACCTCATTTCTAGTGATTATCGTTGTCTTGACTACAAAGACCGTTTCTACATTTGATAAAGAAATTGTTTAATTCTCGTCAGTATATATTAACATCACTCTGTTCTTCTACTTGATAATGTTCAGTGCTTCGCTATAATCTGTATTGTTAAAAGCGCTATATAAATAAAAGTGACTTGACTTGACTTGTCTACCCTGTTACTTTGTGGATTATTAAAAGGATTATTATTATCGCATTCCTGACTCTGCTTCTGTGCTTCACCACACGCAACCTTGACACCTATACTCTTATGATTATTTCATGGTGCTTTTGGATCCCTTTTATGTTTGATCATTTCCCCACTCCCCATTCGTTTTAACAGAATACAAAAGAGCATAGTCTTTCTAAATGTTGCCAGTCAGAACGAGTATACAGTTGTAACTATGAACTATTCCTTTATATATTTTATCAGTTTACTTTTACTGCTGCTTCTCATCTACTTCATGAGCTGCATAAGAGTATCAGGAGCATGTTCCCAGCTGCCGAGATAAAGGACGCCTGCAATATGTGATTGCCAATGATAGGACTTTTGAAAGGAACATACTCTGGTTTTGAATTATTGAGCAGTGCATTCAAGGGACACCGTGCTGATTATTACACCTCAAAGAGCTATAATGAAGCCATTCCCACAAGGACATGAATTGGATATATCTAAAATGTCAATATCAAACCAGGAAGACACATGAAAATAGACAACCTTATAATGTCCTTTAGTCTATAGAGACCCTGATATCTCTCCATCTGGCAAAATGCAAATCCCATTAGAGACACATTATATTTAGATTGTGCATTGTGTCATTGTATTCTCCCTGCTGAGTATACTTACCATAAGTTGCTGTGGTAGGCTGTTCTGCAGTTAGAAACAATAATGACACCTTCAAGATGTCCGTAACCTTTGCATAAAGACTATAGAGAAAAGGAATAGCAATATGTGCGATATAGCAATATTTTGATAAGAGATATTAGCAAAAAACTGAATCTTCTGGCTTTCTGTGAAAACACAATATGGGAACAATCTTTTCATTTGCTGTTATGGCCTTTCTGTGAGGTTGTATTACTCAAACTATGTGCACAGTAAAATAAATAAATATATAAATAAAAACCTGTTGAGGGTAAAAAAATGCAATAAGATGTTTTTCTTCCTCCTTTTCTCCCAACAATATTCTTAGTCACAGACACCAGAAAAACACATTTAAATTTGATCGCCCACTAAATGCAAATTGGCTCAATCTGCAAATAGATTCTAGTCATGGTAACTAAAGATATCTTAGTAACACTGTAGTATACAGACCAATTCTCACTATTAAGGTGCTTTTTCTCCATGATCATATTCTACTGTACATCCATGATCTTATCTAATACATAAACTTAACAACTCGCTTAATAACTATTAATAAGCAGCAAATTATTGAACTGAAGCTGTCGATAGTTTCTTAGTAGAGATAATGTGTTAATTGGAGAATAATTAAAATAAAGTGTGAGCGACACATTTTCAAGCAGCAAGCAAACAAATGAATAAAGATAAAAATAAGTAAATTAAATCCTACAAAGGGTTTTATATGGCACTGTTTTGTATTGTAATTGTTTTGCCAAATGTTCTCTTTTTCGGAGGCAAGAAAAATTTTATGCAACTATTTTTAGGTAGATCCATTTGGACCTCAACACAAACTTTAATAACTGTGGCAACCAACAAACATCATTAAATAAAAACGATGAGCTCTTAACATTACCACACAACAGTGACAACAACAGCAGCATCAAGAAAGTCAGTAAACAGCCAAACAATAATTCTCAATGGTAACGCTATGATTTATTCATGCTTACTGGGAGCTTGCAATTCTTTGAACAAATCTGCAATATTCTCTAACTATGGCATAGTATATAAATATATATATATATATATATATATATATATAATTAAATAAATAATACAAAAAGGATTGGAACAATATTTAGGGGAATATTGTTGATCTAACATGCTTTTATGTGGATTCAAAGTAATTTGTTTGATATGTGACTAAAAGCCCCAGTTATGAAGAAAATGCAATTCTTCATTTTACACTGTAATAAGGCATTATCTTTACAAAAAAAAGCACATTTTATAGAAAACAATGTGAAACAAATAATTTGGCTATATTCACTTAATTTTGTTACTTGTTATTGATCATGTGGCAGAGCTTTTGATTTAAAGAGTTTTTGCTTTTGCTGTGTTTTTTAACTTATTTTCTTCTCCAAACAACAACACACACAGTGCTGCTTATTAATGTTGTCTGCATAACATTTTGTATTCAAATCAGATCAAATTGAAAACAAGCAGAGGTTGTGAAAGGACTCTAAGCATGGCTGATAACAACAACAGTATTACAAACATAACATTATATTCATTACTGTTAGGATTTAGCATTGTGTGAAATTGATGGTTCTAATGACAACCTATATATATATATATATATATATATATATATATATATGCATCGCATAAATTGTGTTTTTTATTTGATCATTTTTAGCATCCTGTTTATGTTTTCTGTTTATTCACATTTCCAGTGTTGATAATAAAACATGTTGATAACACAAATAGGGAACATTTATTCACTATTAACTATGACTTCTCCCTTAACAAATTCCTAATTTTCTGCTTATTAATAGTTAGTAAGGCAGTTGTTAAGTTTAGGTATTGTGTATGAATAAGGATGTAGAATAAAATCATGTACAATAAGCCATTAATATGTGCTTCATTACTACTAAATGGCTTATAGTCTAGTAATACGCATGCTTATAAGCAACTTGTTAAGAGACATTATAAAGAAGTGTTGATTATTTTTTAACTCACAATGCTAAATAAAGCATTAGAACCTAATGTAATGCAAGTTCATTCATTTACTCGTCTTTAAAAGTTGTAAAAGTCTTGTATTTTCTCTTTTCCAGATTATCAGCATGCAGCCATTTACTGTCACGTTAACACAGTCCTACAGCAAAACAAGATATGATCTTAAGATAAATGTTAAGAATGTGAAGCCTAATGTGAACTTCTAAAACTAGCTCCACAAAACAAACAAACAAAAAAACAACAAACTGATTTTTGGCACTGCTTAGTCTCCCAAGCCTGGCATGTGATGGCTTGATTGTGTAGAGACCTGTCCAAAACACACTGGATTTCTCCCGATGGTCATTCCCCTGCTCTTATAAACATATCATTCACATCCAGATCTAGTCTGATCTACCAGATCTATATCTGTCATTTTTGACAAAGCCAGACCTGGATTAAAGCAGAAAAAATTAATGACATAATGAGAGCAAAGTGCCAAAATTGTAGATGCAGCTCGGATTTGGGTCGTAAAAAAGTTTAAAATGTGCTCGCATGCTATTATGTGTTTGAAAAGACACTTGAGGACAGACTTTGCTTTTGAATCACAGAGGACTGACTTGCCTATTAACACAAAGCCATTCTTTAATCAGTACCAAATGCCTTTAGAAGGAGATTGTTAGCTCCAATTTTAAACTGGATTATCATATAACTGCCTGTATAATTGGATTTATCATTGTAGGTCTGCTTTGCATGATTGATAGATCTGAGGAAAGCACTGTGATTCAAGGTCAGTAAGCAGATATGATCAGTTTCAGGGCTTTTAGTGATATAACGTCAGCGGTCAGATAGAAACTGGTTTACTGTAAAAATTCTTTGGACTTTTTCACATTTGTTTTGTAATAACATGTAGCCAATACAGTTTTTTCACCCTTTTTTACAGTAATAGTTATGCTATCAGTTAAATAAGTATTAATTTGTTTGTTTCATTCACTTCTGAAATGTTCAAAGCAAATCAACATTTTTATAGCGATCGAAAATCATTCTACCATTCTCTGGAATACACAGTTCTTGAAGATGAATCAGAAATGGTAAGATTAATGGAAAAAATCTAGACCGTGAATGCTTTAGTTTTCAAGTTGCAAGTAGCTTTGCAGTGTAAATAATTCATGTGCAAAGTTATAATTTCTGTCAATGGCTCTTGTATTCAATAGCCAGCCCCTCCTGGCTCATTTGGAATCAAACCCCTCTGGCAGTGTAAGGATGCAAGTGAACTTTGTTAACTATGTAAGTATTCCTGTGGAGAATCAATTGACTCCATAGACATGCAGGTGGAGGAAAGACATCTTTGAAGTCAAATAAAACCAGCTGAGGACTATTTTTTACCCTTCTCTCTCTCTCTCTTTCTCTCTCTCTGTTGCTTGATTTAAATTATGTAATCAGTTGATGATTGAATGAGTCTGTCACAGTGCAGGATTATACTATATGTAAACCCTCTTGTCACAAATTAAGTGCTGTGATCAAATCATTGAAAATGTCTGCTTTATTATTATTTTTAGCATTACTATTTCTATTAATAATATTATAATTTATAATCCCTGACAAATCCAGATACACGCAGTCCCTACACCTACACCACAAGTGCCTGTGGTATCATATCTGCAAAATTTGTATAATGTTGCTTCTTGCACAATGAAACACTTTCTGAGAGAAACATCCCATCACTGGCACTTAAAAGGGTGTTTAGTTTTATCAGAAAGATAAACGTGAATATTGCAAAGTTGTATTGCATTGGTGGTTGTACTGTACACATTGTGGAAGTTCAGAAATAAAATGTCTGGTGAGTTAACCGTTAACTTTGTATCATATTTGAAAAATAACATACCACCTACAATAATCCTCACCCACAAGAAAAGCAAACGTAAGATGATAACACATTTGCTGGAGCATTTTACAAGTGTTTAACCTCTTTTATTGAGTGTTGTGACCCATGCTTCTCTGGACTTCTACCCAAGCGCTTCACATCACTGTTCCATGTGTGTTGCAGAGCAAGTTTGTAAAAAGCGATACATACTGTATGAAACACAAATAACTTCATAACTAGCCTACTAAATTTTAATTTGTGAATATTAACTATACTCTTTTTTTTTTCTTTCATTTTCCACTGACTGTTGCCGTCAAACATCAGCGAGGCAAAGCTGACAGCTATTTGCTAAAACATGATTTGAAGAGTTTGCTTAATAACTCATGGTTAAAGCGCCACTCGACGGTCAATAGCTCCAAGTGCACTTTGCAGACGCGGCGGTACCTTCGGTGGTAAAACCTTCATTCTGGTTGGCAACCTACTGTATAGAGCGGGTTCTGTTATGTAAATGCCGAATGTATTTGTTTACAAATCATAGACTGGATGTTTTGAGGTCATAATGGGGTATTGTGCAAGTACCCATGCAAAAGTAATTCTTAATCGGCAATCTGCCTTTACAAGTCTAAGCAACTTGTATGAAAAGGAAAGTTGTTGTGTGTATTACTGTCTCAGCTATTGTACGTATTGAAAGAAACGGTCATTTAAACTGGCTCAGTAGCTCACCCAGTAAACCACTGCATGATATCCAGAGTGCTTATGAATCTGGTAAAACACAAGCCACAATAAAAGAGCTGAAAGATTCATAAGGTAAGGAAAAATTACAAATAGCTGCTTAAAAGTAAATGTGTTTTCATTTCAGTATTAGTTATACTTAGTGTGGGTGGTAGGTTGTATTAAAGCAAAACTTTAGGACTGCAGAAATGTCACCAAAGGTGAGTTTTTTCCAGTGAGCCTGCTGTTTTGGACATATTTATACCCACATTCTACATTCAATAAATAATTATATTTTGCTTATTAATACTTGTTAAGGTATCACACCACATGGTTGTGGCAGTAGGTCCACATGACATTACATTAAACGTTACATAACTGTAATTACTTAGGATGTAAAACTCTCCTTCTTCCAATTTAGAAGATTAAAAAAGTATATATATATATATACTTTCTGCTGAGATTCTGATTAGTAAAATTAGTAAAAAAAAAACTGTGATAATCATTACCCAGCCAAAGAAAGAAAACATAAGAAATGAAATATTGACTTTCATCTAAAATTACAAGTGATCTGCCTGCTGTACAATGAACAGTGCAAAGCAAAACCTAGAGAGAGCAAAAATAGAGGAATACATTTGGTGACAGTCAAAGAGAGGAAAAAGCAAAGAAGAGTCATCCCTTTTATTTTTCAGTAGGACAGTTATGAAATATTGCTCAGGCCCTTCTGTGCCGCTGCATGCTCCATCCGGGCGGTCTCGGCAATTGGGCGACTCCTGGTTTTGAGTGGGGATAAAAACAAAATGTCTGCCACACTTTAGGCCGGTCTGTTTGTGCTGTGTGCCTGGACCACTCACCCGCTGCCAGTCAGACACATGGTGCCAGCGCGCAAGCTCCTCCAACCGATGCTCCGCTGGCGACAGCTGTTCTCTCGCTGACTGAAGTCTGGGCACATGGCGAGGCGTGGCCGTCTGCGCGCAAACACAATCACTGCAGCGCCATGCCTCGAGGCAACGGCTTAGGCATGCGTGTCACAACGCATATCCATCCTTCTGTTCTGTTCCTTACTGTCACACAAACATTATTGCATTATGAGACAACAGGCTGGTCAGTTGCGACTTGGGCATGGAAATGAAGACTTGCACTCTGGGCACAGCAGCCTTGACTGGGAGGACTTCCTCCAAACTGAGCCTGGGGTCCATCTGTGACCCAGTTTGTGCGCAGGCTAAAAGTTTGGGCTCTTTCAAGTCGGTTGGGCACATGACCTAAGAAACGCTGTCACTCCACAGGAGAGTGATCAATCGTTTGAGGATAATCTGACCAATTTTGGAACAAGCACATGCTTGATCGAACAAGCACTTCACCAGATGTACACTTGAGGGATGCTATTATTTTAAAACGCTACTGGTGAGTATAAAAAAAGCACCCTCGGGGAAGGATTCATGCTAAGAAAATGCATCAACCAAAAACACCATGAAAAATTGTGTAAAAAATTGTAAAAGGAATAAACTCAAGCAAAATAGCCAGACTGGACAACAGTAGCATGTTCAGTCTTGCACGAGAACGTGTAGAGTGTGAATTTATGAGAAAGATGGAGAAACTACAAGAACTACAGTAAATGGCAAATCAATAGACCCAATCATCTATTCTCTCATGGGGTTAAAGAAGCATTATATTGGCTTGTGAGAATTAACTATTGAGAAATAAGCTCAACTGAGAAAGAGACAGACGCAGCTGGCTTATTATATGAATCGCTGCTTCCGCAGGTAAGTACGTAATTAGGGTTAAGACCTAAATAGGTTCCTTCTTAACATGTAAACATCCCCATTAGCTTTGATGTTAAAACCCTCTTGGTTGAAGTAATGAGGTAAAAACTCCAGGCTGTGCGGGCATTGTTCAATACGTCCAGTAAGACAAACTTTAAACCTCTTAATTGTGTCCTGTGGTCTTGCATGAGTGTTTTTGGCGGTTGTTGATTTTAACTTTGCACTTCACCAAGGGGTTTTTCGTTGATGCATCTATGTTAAAACATCAGTTTGTGGTTTAATTAGTCATGTGGTATAATGAGCTCATTATAGTAAAGGAAGTGGTTAATTAAAGCGCTGTATATGTAGTAAGCATAGCTAATGAAGGAATGAGAGGCTAACAGTAGTATGCAGACTAACTTTTGGAATATATGCAATAACTGTACTATATGCCCAGTATAATCTAAAGTCAAGAAAGCTTTGGGAAATTACATTACTTTCTGTTTATTATACCTTCTAAGCAAGATGGATCAATCTGCACATTTCTTAGAATGAACATTTTTCATAATTAAGTTGGTTTAGCAGAAAATGGCCTATAGTGAGTGTGTATATGTGTTTTTTTCTGTACTGTTAGATCATTTTGGCAATCTGACAGGGGCCCAGAGCCATTTACTTACATTCCTTCATGTGACACAGTTGAAACTGTTACATTAAATGTTCTACCTGAAGCAAGAAGCAAATGTGTTAAAACAGCCCATGAACAGAAATCACCTTTAGTTTAACAATAAATGCTGCACAAAGTGATTTGCCCCAGTGGGAGACCAACATCTTCTGTTGGTTCTGGAACATTATAGAAAAAAGCCCTCACTTTAACCTTGAAATCATAGACAAAAATGTATATCGCTCACGTACAAAAACCTAAAAACGTAACCTAAATAAATATAATAATAAATAATAAATATTTTGATCAAATACCACTGTGAAAAAAAAAAAATATATATATATATATATATACAGTGAGGTCAATATGTATTTGATCACCCTTTGATTTTGCAAGTTCTCTTACTTAGAAATCATGGAGGGGTCTACAATGTTCAGCATAGGTGCATTTCCACTGTGAGAGACAGAATCTAAAAAGAAACATCCGGAAATCACACTGTATGATTTCTTAACAATTTACTTTCTTAACAATTTACAAATTACTGTGTCAAATAAGTATTTGATCACTTGAGTCAAATAATAAAGCATCAGTGTCAATCATCCATCAGTTCCTCTGATTTTAGGCATTACTCATGGCTAAGGATAGGTTTAGGTGTAAAGATATGGTCAAGACTATATTTTTGCATTAAAATGTTGTTCCAGGGTCATAAATATGTTGACCTAGGGACACATCAAGCTTGGCAAAATCAGGACGTGCATTGGATCTAAAATTGTCATACATTTGTTGTTACAGTTCAAGTTTTAATTATTGCAGTTCTTCTCAAAGCGGTTAG
This sequence comes from Enteromius unitaeniatus, assembly GCA_032359435.1. NCBI lineage: Eukaryota > Metazoa > Chordata > Actinopteri > Cypriniformes > Cyprinidae > Enteromius > Enteromius unitaeniatus. Next base: position 441,280 of record JAUMHI010000055.1, on the reverse strand, counting down.
CTTGATTGATGTGATATAATCTTTAATTTTCCTCATGTTCTGAAATGTTCAGAAACAAGACTGCAGAAAAAAGCAATCTTATGTTAAGTAATACATGTATATGCCCACAATGTGGACACTTGAAATCTCATGACACTTCTGGAATGAAACATCTCATCTTGATTCAGGACTAACATGAAATTGCATCATCGAGGAGCAGATCCACTGAGCAGCAGCACCACTGTTTGGAGCTGTTGACTCTGAAAGACGCAGCCTTTGTAGCTGTCTCCGGAGAACAAACACCCCGTGTACGGCCTCATTCAGCCCCTCTTCACACGCTGACGGGATTAGTATTGCAGCTTCAAGAGAGAAGTCCAGACTTAAAAGAATCCAGAGCATATTTTAACCTTAAACTTGCATTTGACAGGCTCACCTCAGCCAGCTCAGTTACCTTGGGAACCAACTATGGGACGATAAGATGAATAATGCAAATATGAGAATCTGTGCTTCTAAAAATAAATAAACTAAATAAATAAACCAGTTGACGGCCTTTTGATTAGCCCAGCAGTCATGATGCTAAAATAAAAAGACATTAAGTTGTGCTTTGCATGGAACAAAGTCAGTCTCAGGTTTGAGTCAAGTTTAAAAAAAAAAAAGGTTTCAAGATGCAAAAGCCCCTTGGCAATTCACCCAGTAACACCTTATACTCAGCTCTTTCCTACAGTCCTCCTCTGCCTGAGAAGCAAAACATAGCTGAAAAATGACAGCTGTGTGACAATTAAAGAGTTCAGCCATCAGCAGCCACCACTATGGGGGAAATTTTCTTGGCTGTCAAATGGCTTATTATATTCAACCACCTGGCAATGACTTGGATAGCAGACAGTCAGTTAAAGGCCAAAGTTGGGGAGCTTCAAACTATTTACTCTCATTTAGATTAGCCATTGTTCCCGCTTCTGCCTTTCAAGCACAAAACACTTCACAGGCCTTGTGACAGAAAGAAAAACCATATTCAGTTTCTCAACCATATTCTATTTCCTCGAAACAAACAAGCAAACAAATGTAACTTTTCCATGTGATTAGATTAGGTCCATAAAACAAGACTTAAACAAACTCATTTAAGCAAAATGTTTTGTGGAACTAAGCTAACAGATTATTATTATTAATATTATTCTTTAGTGTAAACATCAAAAAATTAAAATAAAATCAATAAAATAAGTGCAAAAATACATGCCGCAAGATAGTAAAACGTGTTTCTAACATTAAGGGGAAAAAAACAAAAACCTATTTAGCAAAGTATATATATATATATATATATAAATATATTTTGTTTTGTTTTGTCTTTGTCTTTACATATCACATATAATAATTACATATAATCTAGTGGATTGACAAATATTTTTGATAGCCCATTGGCTGAGCCCATTTTGGCTTCTTTGATGGTTGATATTGGCCTTTTCAATGTTTCTCAACGGGGATCTGTTTAATTTTCAAACGTTTGTTCATTAAATTTACTGTAATGAAGCATAACTAAAACATGATCTCAAGTCAAGTCAAGTCACTTTTATTTATATAGCGCTTTTAACAATACAGATTGTAGCAAAGCACTGAACATTAT
>JAUMHI010000055.1:369481-385592 GCA_032359435.1 Enteromius unitaeniatus | reverse complement strand
TACTTGATAATGTTCAGTGCTTTGCTACAATCTGTATTGTTAAAAGCGCTGTAGAAATAAAAGTGACTTGACTTGACGATCAGACCATCACTGCTGAAAAATAAGCTCACGGAAATGCAGGTGGACGCCCCACTGGTAGCTTGGATTACGGACTATTTAACAAATCGACCACAGCATGTCCGGCTGAAGAGCTGCTGCTCTGATAACATCCTGAGCAGTACGGGTGCACCGCAGGGGACTGTCCTATCAGCCTTCCTCTTCACCCTCTACACTTCTGACTTCAGGTACATGTCACCTGCAGAAATTCTCTGATGATTCTGCCATTGTGTATCAGGGATGGACAGGAGGAGGAATACAGGAGTGTGCTGTGAGCTAAACCATTTACAGCTTAACATCACAAAGACAAAGGAACTGGTTGTGGACTTTAGGAAGCAGGCTCCTCCTCCCACCCGTGTCACCATTAGAGGGGCTGACCTGGAGGTAGTTGAGGACTACAGGTACCTGGGGGTACACATTGACTAAACTGGAATGGTCTAAGCTTCTGGTGTCTGAGAGGGGGATGCTAAAAAGCTTCTCAGTATCATGGACAACCCCTCTCACCCCATACACGGCTCCATGATGGGCCATCGGAGCACTCGCAGCACAAGACTCATCGCCTCTAAATGCAGAACTGACCGGCACAGGCAGTCCTTCCTACCTGTAGCAATAAGACTGTGAAATACATCACTGCCCTGTAGGTGATTTCTCAGGATTATTAATAATAATGATATTGATACTAATGTTACTTTGTTCTCAGCTTGTTTCATCCCATCATTACATGCTGCTCCTTCTCTTTTATTCATCATTCATTATTCATTGCGCACTGCCACTTTCTCAGAACCACTAATAGTTATGTTATTGTATTTTATTTTTTATACTTATCTATTTGCACTATTCTACTGTTATTATTTACTGTACATTTTTGTTTTCGTGCTCCTTTACCGGACTGAGCATGTCTGTGACAAAGGACTTTCCCTCGGGATAAATAAAGTTCCTCTTATCTTATCTTATATCTGAAGCACACCAAGAATTCAAACAATTATTTTTGATAATGTTTTGTTTTTCTTTGAGCTCTGCTCCTCAATAAATGCATCTGTTGTGCAGAGCTTAATGAAGAATGTGTGCGATACGAGTCTGAATAAAACAACCGATATCTTTCACGACCTTTTATTTCTGCCAGTGGTGTGCAGGATGGAGGTGTGTTAATGACACATTTGGCTCTCTTGGCTTTTATTTGGCTCGATTCCTTCATGTAACACACTGTATATGTAATGTGACCTTACAGTCAAACCCAAGAGGAGTTTCTGAAAAAACATACATAGAGCTTCCTATAGTGCTTGATAATCAACTGTATTCAGGAATATGTACAAAGAGAAAAAAACCCTTTGAATTAAACCAAACTTCTCTGTTGTTCATGTACAGCACTGAAAGTGAAAAAGAGAAACCGACATTTTAATGTTGAAGCAAAACCTAAAGAAGATTTTTACATTCATGCTGTCTCACACACAACACGAGCCAGACGGCGTCCAGAGCACATTAAGGCACGCTTGAGAAAACACTGGAGCTGCGGAGATCTTCGGAGACTCTCCCTCGTCTGCTCTCTAGTGTCAAATCAAACCTACAAAACCCATTCCTAGATATAAAAGAGTCACTGTTAGTCTGTATACGATTTCTTTAACCCTCTTTGATACGTTCATCATCTACTTCCTGCTGCTTTTCTTAACTTCATTCGATTTCCTCATTTAACACCACCGTCACCTTCCTCACAGACACACCACACCTGCTGTGCTGACTTCTACACACTACTCAGAGCCGTCCTCTGTGCTAAAAGAGAACCGGCATTTGTTTCATGAACTGAAGTATGTGAGCGATGTATTTGTGTCTGTACTCGAGCTCTGTTAAACTGTCAGTGTACCGAGAGAAAGGACAGTGAAGATCAACAACTGATCGAATGTACGGAGGACAAACAAATCAAATCAGTGGAGATGTTCAGATGGCAGATGACGATCTCTGGCAGAGCACCGCAACTAAACAAACCTTTCCTTCCTTTAGGGATGTCCCGATCCGAGTCAGTGAATATAGGGTATGGGCAGGCTCGGGACATCCCTACTTGTATTACGTGCATTTTATCATCAATTTATCCTGTTATATTTATTCTTTAGTACAGTGAGAGCTATAATAAACAAAGAATTGTAAGAAAAACTGCCATTTGTTGAAATGAGACGTGTTTGCTCTGAAAGCCTGAGTCCCCAGTCATCAGTCTGATTCTCTTCAAGAGATGCTACCATGTTTGACAGGTGCTCTATTAGCTGTTAGTAAGGGCTTCACCGTGTACCAGCCATGGTTATTATTACACAATACAATAATCAGGTAACAGGAACAACACCTTAACATGACATGGTAGCAAAAAGTTCAAAACAAGGTTTCTGTATTAAGCACAGACGGAGACGAATGCTGACACCGCCAGACACAACAACATATATCATCTATTTTACATCATAAAATCATACAATACATATACAGTATATATATCACTTTAATTAAAATGTGTACATGTGAATACAGTTTGAGTCATGGTCTGTACTCGCTCGTTTGTCCGTGAGTCCGTCACCAGCTGAAGAGAGTGTTCTGTCCTAACGTCATGAAGTAGATCTGACTGCTTCCACCTGACTGCACCGACGCGAAAAACACCTGCACACACACATAAACACGGGGGTTTCCTTTCGGTGCTTTCCACCATTGTACCTGTATATCATTCTTTTTTCTGCGAGAGTAACCTGTAGGGATGTTGTCTTACTTTATCGTTTCTCTCACACAGGAACTTGAGCTTCTGGGCCTTCTTATGCATGAAGACTCCCTCTAGACTGCCCGTCTTGGCGGATCTCAGCTCGATGGCTTTCTCTCCCCATCCCATCACTTGATCCGACTGAAGGTAAGCTGCAGATCAACAACAACATCACATCAACCAGAGCCAAGATTCAGCTCAGTGAAGCTCAGATGATCTGGAGCAAACAGGCCTTTCCATCATCGCTGTTCAACATCAGCAGATCTGAACAAGAATGAGTCTAGTTTATAGAGAAACTAAAAACTAAAATTCCCTTGATCTTTTAACATATAAGAGTCCATTCCAGAACTCAAAACGTACTGGTCAGTATAAAAAGAGCTTCTACTAATAGTGTGGATAAACTCTGCCTCCACAGAAGATCAACATCTGCTTCTACATCACTGTCTGCTTAAATTTGTCTATTTTAATGTGAAAATAAAATATTTTGTCAGTAGAGTAACTTATACTTGGTTACGGTAGAGTAACCAAGTATAAGCATGTTTAGTTTGAAAAAGTTAAATAGTAAATAAGACACAGTGAGACAATGTTTAAATAAAATATTAATAATGATAAAACATTTTATTTGCAAGAAGTGTTGGAGGCTGGATGCTGCATGCACTGCCTGTTTAGCCCCGCCCAACGATTCTACATCAGTCTGTTAGCCCCGCTAACATATTGCAGAGCCAAGTTGTAGTCTTTTGTTGCTTTCCTTTTGATCCAAAATTATGAAAGAGTGGATGAACTTTATCTTTATTGAAGATCCAGACCATGTGCTTTTCCACATCAGTCATGGCCCTTAACGGAGTCGGACTGGTAACCTGAAGGCTGAGGGTTTATTTCTCAGGTTTAGCAGGGATTGTATGGTTTTCACTGTGAATTCCAGTATAAGTTAAAAAAATCTATATATCCAGATTTTTTTATATCCAGAAATATAAACACTGCTGATGGAATGACAAAGCAGTGAATGTTCTTGCGCGTTATTTACACAGAGAACTGATTAGATCTAAGGGCTCTCACTGGATTGCCGTCTGTTTCATCACACACCACGTGCCATGAGTACAGGCCAGAACAATACCCATATTAGCGTCACGTTTGATCTGAGCGTGTGCTTCAGTCATGATCTCAGAAGATGAACGCATGACTTTAGCTCTGAAAGCAATGCCAAAGATAATGTTCCAGTTGTGGTGTGGATTTTGTAAACTTCAGTAATCAGCCTGATCCAGGCTCTTCTTCACTCCATCTGCTGCTGTGTAGGAAGTGAGGTGACTCATCCGACCAAATGACTTGTTTTTGCTTTTTCACATTTAGAGTCTAACACACATCAGTTATTACAAGTTCCTTCACATGACTGCAGCTCTAGAGGAGTAACATAGCTCTCGAGCTCAGATACATACAGCACACGTGTGCATCACGTACATCTGTGTGTGTGTGTGTGTGTTGCTGGAGCTCACCCACGGAGGCGGGCATCTCCCCCCACTGTAGCACCGTCTCCCTGGTGATGCGGCCATAGGTGTCAATATAGACGCCCTCATCCTCGTAACACAGCAACAGCTCCATCCCACTGCTGCTGGGGAGGATGATGATGGCATGCGGCCGAATCACACCCTGGATCTGAAACACACAGGCGTTCTGTTATAAAGAGATTAACACTAAATGCCTGAATATATCCAGTCAGTGCCAGCACAATAGAATTCACAGATATGACACTCTACTGTACTGCTCATTCTCAGGTACATCTACCAGCAGGTCACCTGGTCATTACATGGAAGCAGTACTTTCATGTTGACGTTGTAAATTGGTATATTATTAAAGAAACAGAAATATTAATGCATGAACAAATGTTAATAAAAAATGCACATATTATTTGTAGTTGAAACATCTTACCTTGCTTTCTAATAAAATCAATGATGTTTTTAAACAAAGGAGCACATATAACCAAATGATCAGAGAAGCAACATTTGGAAATTGAAAGGACACGCACTTGTCTGAAACACATTATAATAATATACAGCTACATTAGCCTGTATATTTGATAAGAATCCATTTCAGAGTTTGCGTCTTTTAAAAAAAAAAAGTGGTACAAACAATATTTAGTAAATCAGACAAAAAGATAATCAACAAAGTTAAAAATACAATGTATCCTTCAGGCTCACTGCATATTTAATTATTGAGATACAGAAACTTGCAGACACAATTTGTTCTTTATTATTAACATATAACAGTTAACCATTAACAAGTGCAGCCCTGGGCTACATCTAATCCAATCCAATCCAATCCACCTTTATTTATAGAGCACTTCAAACAAACAGTAATGTTAACCAAAGTGCTGTACACAGTCTAATAAGAATAGGTTACAACACAAATAAAAAAGTCAGTTTACATAGAACAGAAAAAATATCAGTCAACAAATCAAGCTGAGTTAAAAGCAAGAGTAAAAAGATGCGTTTTAAGTGATGACTTAAAAACCATAAAGGAATCAATCTGTCTAAGGTGCAGCGGCAGCTCATTCCATAATTTAGGACCCGCAACAGAGAAAGAACGGTCGCCCCTGAGTCTTCCCGGGTTTTTGGGGTAAACCAAACGAAACTGATCAGCTGACCTAAGGGAACGAGCAGGGCAATAAGACTGGAGCATGTCTGAGATATACTGAGGGACGAGGCCATGTAGAGATTTAAAAACAAATAGAAAATTTTTTAAATGAACACGAAAGCGAATCGAGAGCCAGTGTAATGACTTTAAAATCGGAGTGATGTGATCTTGTTTCTTAGTACCAGTTAAAAATCGTGCAGCAGCATTCTGAACAAGCTGCAACCGTGTGAGTGACGCCTGGCTGAGCCCATAATAAAGTGCATTGCATTAATCGAAGTGATTTGTAATAAATGCATGAATTAAAATCTCAAAGTGATGCAGAGAAAGAAATGGTTTTGCTTTAGCCAGTTGTCTCAATTGAAAAAAGCTTGCCTTAACGACGGCACTAATCTCAGCATCCAATTTCAGGTTTGAGCCCAGTTTTACACCAAGATTTGTTACAGTAGACTTGATATTGTGTCAGAGCACCCAGCTCTACATCAGCAACAAAAGCCTCCCTAGGCCCAAACAATATAACCTCTGTCTTAGTATCATTAAAATTTAACAAATTTGATGACAGCCAGGATTTAATCTCCTCAATGCAGTCTAAAAGATGTTGAACAGAATGAGTTTGCCTTTGTTTTTGGGGCATGTAAATTTGTAAATTATTCGCATAGAAATGAAACGAGATACCGTATTTGAGGAGAAGAGGAAATAGGTATAAGGAGAAGAGGAGTGGGGCCAGAATAGAGCCTTGAGCTACTCCACAAATAATTACACATATTATAAAATAATATCATTGAAAACTTGTAATAGTGCAGTTCCTGTACTATGCTGGGTTTTAAAACCTGATTGGAATAACTTAAAGATTTTATGTATATCTAAGAACACATTCAACTGACTAAAAACAACGTTTTCTAAAATCTTTGAAATAAAAGGAACTTTTGAAATTGGCCTAAAATTTGAGAGGACAGAAGTGTCAAGACCAGGCTTCTTAATGTACATTAATCCACACACCTTTGAAAATGGTGTTTCATTTTAGATTGCTCTCCATCCAAACGAGCGTTTTTTTAAGCATTAAGTGTTTCTCAATCACACTGTTAAATCAAACGTTAAATTTGCTTTACTGCACATATGTACTGCCTTGAAAAAGCCCAGGTCCCAGATATTATGGTCCAGGAGTTTCCAAGTCTTGTCGTCCTGGAGGTCCTTGGTCTGATGGTCCTAATGGTCTCAGGTCTAGTGGTCCCAAAAAACCCAGGTCTTAAGTTTTGTCGTCCTTTAAGTCCCAGGACTGGTGACACCATAGGTCCCAGGTTCTGGAGATCATAGGCTTTGTAGTCCTCGAGGTCCCAGGTCTGGTGGTCCCGGTGGTCCTAGGTCCCCCCCATGGCCAAATAAATAGAGCATCTGACTTGTAAGGTTGAGGGCTTGAGTCTCAGGTCCCACAGGGATTGTAAGTGGGGGGAGGGAATAATCAGTGCTTTCTTCACTCTGACTGAGGTGAGACCCTTGAGCAAGGCACCAAACCCCCAACTTCTCCCCGAGCTCAGTAGAATTGGCTGCACACTGCTCCAGGTGTGTATTCACGGTTTGTGTGTATGTGGATGGGTTAAACACAGAACATAAATTCTGAGTATGGGTCACCACACTTGGCCACACGTCACTTCACTATACTAGTGGTTCAGTAGTAGGTCCCAGGTCTGGTGGCCCCAGAAGTCCTTCCAAATATATTGTCTTCCAATGAAGGCTGTCAGTGTCCTGAGTGTGTGGGCTGCACAAATTTACCTGTCTGACTCGTTCAGCACACAGGCGACAGTGTCCAGTCCAACCCCAGAGACACCCTGTTCCGCCATGGTCTCCATTTTCACTGGCTCTGCCTTGCTCCCTTGCTCCACTGGGACCCTCTATCCCTCTCTCTAGTCCTCTTCTGCTTCTTGTTCATGGGTGTCCTAAATGGGCCCTTATATAGGGGTGCTCAATAATGTAGTCTTTTTAGTTTGTATTTCCATGTAGTTTCCATTTTCGTTTCCTGTTTTCCCCCGTTAGTTGTGTCCTGATGCATCCAGATTTTGTATTCGTGTGCACAGTTCTCTCTGGAACTGATTCTGAGTTTAGGCTTTAACAGCAAGTTTTTAACCACAATGATGACGCCCTCCAGAGTGGAGCAGCCCACCTGGGCGCTTCAGGCAATGGGGATGCCGGCTCAGTCCTTAGGCCTCAGTGGTAGGCACAGAGCGGAGTAAACTCCCCTCAGTTTGTCACCCGGAGGGTATGCAGTCACCAGCGGGGGCCCCTGGAGAATCTATGACCGTAGTCGACTTCTCCGGGGTTGGTGCAGCTACTGGCGGGTCTTCCGGGACATTAATGTCACAACAGGGTCCAGGTGGATGGGGCCATGGCAATTCAGAGTCCAAACATGGCTAGACAATGGACTAGACACCATGGGGATTTTGTACGGCGCTTCAGGCATTGGAATTGGTACCGACAAGGTGTCACATGGCTCCTTGTACCATGATACAGGGCTAGGACCTTTTACTTGCTGTCTAGGAACAGCGAGGACCTCCAACAGCTCTTCTGGCTGTATAACCAGAACCAACTTGACCATACACAGCTCCTCGTACCGTGATACCTGGCTGGGACCCGTTACTTGTGGGCTAGGAACCGCGAGGACCTTCAACAGCTTTCCTGGTTGTATAACTGGAACCCACTGGACAATGCACGGCTCCTAACATCGTGATACGGGGCTGGGACCCGTTATATGCAGACTTGAAACTACAAGGATAGGTGACCGCTCTCCTGGCTGCATAACCGGAACTGACTGAACTATACACGGCTCCTCACACTGTGATTCGGAGCTAGGACCCGTTATTTCCAGCTTGGGAACCGTGAAAATTGGTGACAGCTCTCCTGGCTGCATAACCGGAACTGACTGAATTATACACGGCTCCTCACACTGTGATTCAGGGCTAGGACCCATTATTTCTGGCTTGGGAACCGTGAGGATTGGTGACAGCTCTCCCGGCTGCATAACCAGAACAGCAGGAGTTTTGCACGGCACTCTGGGCTGCGAAAACGAAACCAACACACATGGCTCCGCAGACGGTGGTTCGGGGCTAGGTCCCGCAATAGGTGGACTGGAAACTGCACGGATTTCTGACGGCTTCTCTGGCCGTTAAAGCGGACCGGAGTCCGTAAAGATGAGTGCGTGGGTGCTCGTGTCTGTGACGTGGCGAATGCGTGATCTTCCACAAGACCAGGCCATCATCAACGTTAAAAACAGCGCCTGTCGCCAGGGAAGACCCATGACGTCTGTAATCACGCAGTCCTGAAGAAAAGCAGCACCATCTCAGAAGGCACGTACTATTTCTGCCTCAGCGAGAACAAGCTTGCGAAACTCCTCGATGTAATCGCTGAACGTGGGTTTTAGGTGGATTATTTCGGCGAGTCACTGGATAAATGCCATCTCTTTATTTTTGATGAGTCAATCTGTCATGAGTGAGCTGCCGGTGATTGCTCTTCAGCGGATTTATTTGAAGACAAGGAAGGGCTGAACAAACGACACACGAACGCAGCAACATCCACATTACATTATCGACTCACAAAGAGACTATGGGGACATGGGGCTTGGATTTATACAAAGACTAATTGACCAGATAAAACATGACACCTGGACAACACAGCTGGTAGGGAATGAAACACTAATGGCAAGGGCGGAGTTACAGATATGGAGAAGACACGAGGAATCAGGTAAGTAAACAAACACACTGGAGCACATGGCACAAGACATCAACAAAACCACAGGCACATGACACAAGACACGGACAGGGCGTTACACAATCGCTGATGAAAAACTTTTTATGATGTGAGATTAATGTAATCACAGCCCACTATAAACATTGTAGATTTGCTTCAACCTTTTCAAACTGTATGAATGATTATTTCATGTTCAAGAGGTGTGTAAGAATCTTATGCAGTGCCATCTGCTGTTCTAAAACTAAGCTCAGAATCAATTAAAGAGAGAGTAGTGATGCATTCCGATAATCTCACAATTATTACTGAATAGTTACTCGATTACTGAAGCATTGATTTATTTCAACTGGTTTATATATATATATATATATATATAAATATATAAACATCATTTATCATCTCCCTCGGCCCCTAACAAGTTACTCTAGCCAAGGCTGACCCACTGAAAGGTATTTAGATCAATGCTGCACAGTTGCTATGGTGTTCTAGGTCAAATAAGAAAGACCATCCAAGAACAGGAGCTGAGAAGAGGACTGGAGTTAAGATACACTGCACGTGAAGGTTTGCCAGAGTGTGAGGCATTGTTGTGGAGTTGCTTACTGTCTGCCCCCAGGTGTCTATGATATCGCTTTTGGTCTCTAGACGAGGTAAATCTATGAGATCTTTTTCCATCTGTGCTATCAGCCTGGTGATGACCATGAGTCTGGACAACATTCACATGCTTCATGTCTTCAGATAGCATTCATGACAAATATATTTAATGTAGAGCGTTTGGTCAAATCGTCGTTATTTTAGTGTTTTAAAAGGTTCTCATCACACACTGCTAATTAAGAAAATGCACTGACCATGTGATTCTGTTTGCAAGAGTGAGCCTAAACACATTTCAACAGTATCAAAATTCTCATTATGAGTAACTTTTCACCAAGTTAATATAAAACATTTTCTAAAGAACTTGTACATGCATATCTCCCGAGCTCATGACAATAAAGCATTAGATATTCTCTCATGAACACAATCATACACCTCCCACTGTACTTGCCTGACTCAGAAAAAAATTGACACACACTGTGCTGCCGTCCCTCTGTAGAGCCACCACAATCCTGAGCATCAACACGGGCATCCAGAGCCGCAGAGCGATCTTTATCCTCTGCCGCGGGATTCTCATGAGCGCAAACACGCAGACACACACAGAGAGCGAGTGATGTACACCAGCACTTTACTAATGACTGTGTGCAAGAGAAAGACAGCAACTCTGAGAGTGTGTGAGAGACTGAACGAAAGAACGAGAGGATGGGAGGGAATGGATGAGGAGATGTTGGTATGGAGAGCTACATGATCTAGTGCCGCCCAGCCTCCAGTTCTGTTTCACACCGCTAGCCCACTCTAAATTTAACTACTGCCTGCTATTAGAAAAACGTCAAATAACGGGTCATTTGAATGGGTTTATGCTGTGGGAACGTGGCGAAGGCTGCAGAGTTATTTTTGGATGTTCTGAGAAACTAGCACACACAGATAATGATGGTGAAGCAGTCCGTGAGTGCTGTATGTGGGCCGGTGCGGAGCCGTGGGTGTGGGTGTGTGGGCACATCAGCAGCTCTATATCATCACTGCATTGTGTTCTGCATGCTGTGCATATTGACACAAGCTCTGAATTGTAGCGTAAAAGAAACGAGCAGTTGTTTTTATTTGCTTTTTGCTCACAGCATTTTCCGATGCCTGTTTTTGTTTAATCTTTAACCCCACAATCAAAACTGATTCTTTGTGAGAAAAGTTTGAAATATCTATAAGTTTTGTGAGGTTACCTTAAAAATATCCTGAATTCTTACTTTTCAGATGAAAACAGATGATGACAGCTATGTTACAGCTGCCTATTTTTATGCACATTTCGGAATATTGCATAAAAAATGCTGTATGGAAATGGCAAGATATGCATAACTTTAAACAATGTAGATAAAAACCACATAACCTATGCACACATCTGAGCAGGATAAACTTTTTAATCTAATAAGAAAAAATATGCATAAACTACAATGGAAGCACATTTTTCAGCTAAATTCCTCCATACGCACTGAAAACGTAATGTGTGCTATTAGATGACCGATCTCGTACACCGCATCCATATCTTGTTTTAGTCATTCAGAAAATCCTGAGTAAAGTCTCTCTTCAAAGTATTTCTGTATAATTGTCTTCCATGACTGCATTCCCAAACATCTGGCATCCGCCTCTGAAAGCACTGACAGTATCTATCGCTCACTCTGAGGCAAATCCTTTATTAGAATTAGCTATTATATCCAGTGGCTTCTCTTAGTTTCTGTGATATTTAGTGCCAGTTTACCAGGAAGTGACGATTTTGTTCTCCTGGACTCGTTAGAGTTATTAAACAGTGCTCGATATACATTAACTTTGAATCTTTGGATGGAAACAGTCTGTTACAGTGTCATAGACACAGATCTGAACGATTGCTTCTGATGATCAATGAAAAACACTAGACATCTTGTGTCACACATGACTGCAGTGGGTTTAGTGAAGAGTGACATCAGAAACAAAATGTAGTATAAATAAATGCTAATGTCTATAAAAGGTGTTACTGTGGTTCACCATCAGTGCAGTATACACAGCTGATTACTGCTAGATTTACTCAGATTTAACGTGTGATTTAGTCTATCACAGTTAATATCACATGAAGAGTGACTTACACAAAACAGATCTTGTTTCTGCTGTATTTCAACAACAAAAACAGTTCAAACTAATCTGAATAACACACGTTACTGAATGGGTCAACAGACTAAACAAATCAATTGAATTAATTATACATTATACGGTAACACTTCAGAATAATGCATTAGTTAAGCATTAATTAATGGTTAATTTGTTCGCAATTAAGCATTAGTTCAGCAAAAACACACTAGTAATTAATGATTAAAATGTTAAGTTAATCATTAATTACTAGTGTGTTTTTGCTCAACTAATGCTTAATTGCTAACAAATTCACCATTAATTAATGCTTAACTGATGCATTATTCTGACCCCCTATTCTGAAGTGTTACCCATTATACATACATTTGTTCTCCCAAATCATTTCAAATATCAGTATTCAACATTTATTTTTTCAAAACATCAAGCTTGCAGTGCATGTCCGCACTGCAAACAGACATTCTGTTGATACGATTATATGTGATTAGTAACAGCCCTGCAGTGTATTTTCATTCGACTGTACTGATGAAGTTTAATTTTACAAAAGGCGAGGCTTACATTTAATTAGTTTAGGAAAAACCTTATCAATTTAAACTTATTGTTAATGCTTGTTAATCCTGCAAACGAACCAGAATATAAAGAAGCTTTGGGAGTCAGCTGCCCACAGCAGTCCTAAACCTGATAAAACACAGCGTCACACTCCACAAAACATATTCTTACTATGGAGAAAAACCATGGAGATATCATTTTATGTCATTACCGCACAGCCCTACTGCCATGTCCAGAAAATGTCCCATGCAGAGAGCGAAAACTAGACGAATGTGAATGTGCAGACAGACAATGACAGTTCAAGCTCACAACAGCAGAGAAACATTCCCAACGCTACAACTGGTCTTCACTCATTACTGGTGCGGCAGGAGTGTACAGAATACTCACGTGACTGGGCAAGTAGAGATCGAAGGGTGTCCCAGAGTCCACATCGATAGCATGAAACCCATAGTGAGAGCCGTAGATGACCTTTAACCTCTGTCCGTTCTCCACCGTCAGGTCGACCGAGAGCGGCTTCTGTGGCAGCGAGCTGAACGACTGACACACACACACACAACAACACCCTTAGTCTACTGGGAAACACAGCAATACCTGAGCTTTCCTGTTGGTTTGTTTGTTTAAAGACTTATCACTGGGTTGTTTTCTCTGTGGTGTGTAAAGACCCTGACAGGTGGTTCTCTGTCAGCCACATCCTATAACCCATCTCAAACCCATACATGCTCTAGAAATCTGCAGTTTGTTTGTGACGTGTGAATGAAACCACTAACTGGGCTGTTATTTGACTCGACACATCATAGTTACTCTGCCCTGCAGACACACACACACCCCCATACCCACCCACACACACTCATGTAGTGTCTCTTCATAGGTCGTAATGGTGTTTCTACTGTACAGACTGTGTGGTATTGTCCTACACCTAAACCTACCCCTAACAGGAAACACAACACACTTTTACATTCTCAAAACACTGTTTAGTAGGTTTTCTAAGCCTTTTGAATTACGGGGACACTGAAGATTTCCTCATAAAACACCTTCATATTGTAATACCATGTCATTATACACATTTGTGTCCTCATAAACCACACACACACAGCTGTCCACACAGCCTTTGAGGATCTTACAGGTGCTTTTGCAGTTCAGATTGAATTAGTGGACTGCACAAATGTTGTGATTGTTCGTAAGTGCCTGTGAGTCTTTGAGCACTTTGACCAGTCTGGCATCCATCTGACCAGTATGTACACTCATACAGATCATGATTTATTCATTCATTTCTAAATGATCTGTACTGTTACTCCTGCTTAGGTGCATGTTTCATTTATCTGTCGAGTGCTTTAGGAGACACAATATGATGCACACAGCCCCTCACAACTGAGGAAGACAATCTAAAAAATAAAAAGCAGCACCAATTTTTAACCACATTTAATCAACAAACCCTAACCCTAACACGTAATGCTTGTATTTCCATAAGAATATTCAGGATGAGTAAATGCTCGTGTAAACGGCAGAAGCTGATGTCAGAAGTAGAGTACGTCTCTCAGGAGCACAGTGAAGTAGGACACGGACTCAAAAATGACCCATTTCCAAAAACACCCCACTTACATTACCTATCATTACACCATCCTATTTCTTACAATGAAATGTAACTGGCAGGTAATCAGAAAGATCACTTTAGAAGGGTGTTAGTTGTGACTGTAACCATGATCCAAAAAAACTGGTACTAAAGCTGGAAATTATTATTATCTTTACTGAGCTTTATGTTTCAATCCCCTGGACTCAACAGAAATACGTGACTCATTACACGTAACCCCAGTGAGCAGTGGCAGAAAACACCACCAGATTTTGCTCGCAAAAACACTGTTATGAGCTCAAACTAGTGCATGATTTGTACATTAATACAGTTTGATGATTGCATCACATAACCGGATGTGTATGTGTGGTTTTCTGGTGTAGTAAACTTGCTCACTAGCGCACCCGGTACAGAGATGTGAAGCACTCAAGTCAAACACAGGCCATGATGAAAGAGCTCAGAACCTCAAAGAAGGAAGCTAGAACTGCCACGACTGCTTCAGCGCATGCTTTCTCCCTCACATTTGTGTTTGTTAAGAGCAGTGGTCCGTGTGAGGGGTTGCACTGTGTAAGACTTTCTCAGTAATATGTGAATACAATCTCTGGAGTGTTACTTCGGGAACGGCAGTAGGCTATCATGAACCGTCTGATGACCGAGAGGGTACATGAATAGAATCGCTAGGGATTCTAGCTAATCCCATCACTGTAAAGTTTGGTTGCTCACACCTAAACAGACGATCTGCGAACAGAAGGCTATCACTCGCTTTGTTATTTACACACTCAAGATGAAACTTCGTTTACATGTCTAGTGAGCAGATGAACATGATACGGTGTAAAATGTCCAATTTGAGGATGCTCAGGATTCATTCTGACTACGTTGTAATAAAAGGTTATTCTTCATCAAGATCTGCGACGTCCTCTTCACTTTTTCTTACAACCTCTTGTTTTTGTGAACGTGATACATTATTAATGGATACTAATATACAGGACTTACTTTGAAAGCCATGAACTTGTGATATGGTTTGGGAGCCCAGGCGTAGACCTCCACAGCGCTCCTCAAGGCGATGACCAGGAACTTGATTTTTTCATAGCGAACTGAAATCATTGCCATGATGTGAGTATGGAGTACAAGATCATCAAAAACACTGACTAGCAATGTGCAGTCTATTATAATGTTCAGTGTTATAATAGTTTACAGTGATGATGCAGCACACTGATGTTCTGGACTCACCCACTTTATAGCTCACACACCCCTCCAGTTCCCCCACTGATGTCCAGCCCTGTTTCTTCTCCACCTCTGGATCGTTATGCAGGATCTTATTCCTCAGCCAGGACAGGTAGTACAGCCTCAGCTTGTTTTTCTTACCTGTCCACAAGAGATCATAAAGAGACGACACATTTACACACCGCCAATTACAAGTTCAGAATAATTTAGATTTGCAAATAGATGAATAACCCTGTTGCGTGTAAAGAAGGAGTCTCTAAATGCTACGAATGAGAATACTGTGGTATTGCGAATATAATCAGTCTAATTTACATCAGGATATATGTCACTGAGTACAGTAGTGAGTATATGACAGGCTCTATGCACGCAACACTAAACAGCATCACGCAAGAGCGAGAGCATCTAATTCTTCAAGAAATGTGCGGTCACTTCTTCAAGGATTCTGGCAGGATTTGTTCCTTCTTGTTTCTGTTGATTGATTGGCTAGTGTGAGTGTTGTGGTGAAGGTCAGTGTGTACCTGATATAGTGATGAGTACGTTGAGGCCCTCCAGCACGTCCATCTGCTGGAAGCGTCTGCGGCTGATGAGAGAGTAAACTTTACCCTGCCCACTGCGGTCCAGAAGCCACAGGCCACTCTCGGTGCCCACCAGCAGATTCACTCCTACACACACACACAGAGCACGGTCACAGTGAGGAAAAACAACAGCACAACCTGCATTCCAGAAACGCTGGGACGGTTTTTATGTTTAAAGAATTTCAAATCACATGAGTCAGTATTTTATTCACAATAGAACATAGAGAACATGACAAAATATACATTTTCATTGATGAAGAGCTTTAGGTCATCTTTGACATGTTTTTAATTGAATGATGTTCTCTATTCGGTACAGTA
>JAUMHI010000055.1:351509-369381 GCA_032359435.1 Enteromius unitaeniatus | reverse complement strand
ACATTTTCATTGATGAAGAGCTTTAGGTCATCTTTGACATGTTTTTAATTGAATGATGTTCTCTATTCGGTACAGTATCAGATAAAGGTCAGAATAATTAAGGCTGTAAAAAAATACATAATTAAATGTTCCCTAATCTGGACTGCGCCGAGTCTCACCCCACAGACTGGCACAGAGGATTTCAGCGTTGAACTTCTTCTTGTATTTGCGTATCTCTGGGGCGTCGCTCTGAGGACGGATGTTGGTGGGGTTGACGTTCACCACCGAGCCCTTCCTGTGAGGCTGTCTAATGCATGGCTCACACCTGCCATTCACTGACACACACACACACACACAGTGTTCATGAGTCCGGTGCACACACACACACACAGTGTTTGTCATGTGTCAGGTGTGTTTGAGGCGGGGGACTCACGCTGGCCGTATCCCTGTGGACTCAGAGGGGGAGAGATCTGCAGCAAACGCGGGTCAATGAAAGGTGAGAACGAGGAAGAGGAAGATGACATGCTTTTTCCTGCCTGATTACTGAATGATTTCTGTAAATGCAGAATAAAAACACACAAGCATTACTAATGAATGCAGTTTTACACGAAACTTTGACAAAAGAACTAAACGAGAATTCCCAAAGAAATATAGAGTATCTATGTAGAAAAACAAAGAGAATTATACAATGCCCTACAGATGCCAGAAACAGCTCTCACCAGCACAAACACTACTGTCAGGATTTACTGAAGCTGCACAGTGAAGCATTAGTGATGAGATTTTGATGGTATTGCATATGCATTTGCAGGAGTCTCCCATCAGACACAACATTAATGGAAGCAGAGGATATAAATCAATCACACAACATGTTTTGCTGAAGTCAGTTCACTGGTAGTTTTGTGATATTTCTGAGATTCTAACTCTCGAAAAAGCATGTCTGAACACATCTTGATGTGTGATAGCTGCTAATCTAATCTGTGCTGCTCTTGCTCTGTCTTCTGTTACAGTATTTGCTCACTGTGAGTAGATCGGCGGCACTTTACACTTTTTGACTGTCAAAACTAAATTTGAATATTCATCATCCAATTTAAAATAAAAACCGTATGTGAATTTGAAGTGGTTTCCCATTTCACTGCATCTCATGTTTTTAAATGAAAAGTACTCTTTGTGATTGGTTTTTGGTCCTTTGTACTACCCTATAAATACATACATGATCCTGTTTTGTTTCTAATTGTTTAAGCGACTTAATTAATTATGTATAGTTTATAAACATTATGCACTTTGTTTAAAGATGTTATTTTAGTGCTTTGGATAAATGTGCATTAGTAATATTTTGCGCCCTCTTGTGGCCTCAGGAGAAACGCCAAAAGCTTTTTTCCCTCCTGACTTAAGTATTATCGATATTCAAATTATATTTGAATTTGAAAGCATAATTTTTAAGTACAATATTCAAATGTAGTCGCTCAGCCCTTGACTGGACTGCAGTCTCATGCTCATCTGCTCTCTTCAGTACTGTCAGCCTGACCATACGCGTCATTTCATTATCTGTCTTGAACATCACTGCTTACTTAACCCCTATCTTAAGCACTGTGTGTGTGTGTGAGAGAACACACTCGTACGTGCAGTGCGCTCTGCTGATGTGAGGGGCTCTTGTGCAGCAGGTCGGGCAGAAAGCAGCTGTCGCTGGACTCTGGTCCTGAAGGCCTCTGAGGGACGCGGTGTGCTGGCTTTGCTGCACTCTGCTGGAGAAACACCAACATCTCACATCTCCTCTCTCTGAAACACTGCACTACCAAACACTGATGAACGCACGGCTCTGGGCATTCACCTGCTGCTGATGAGGCTGGAGAACGATCTCAGCTGGCGTTCCTCTGGATAGCGGCGGCCTGCCATTGTTCAGTGGAGACCTGGAGAATAAGCATCGGATCGGCTTTCATGACGCCAAGG
The DNA here is from genome assembly GCA_032359435.1 of Enteromius unitaeniatus. Taxonomy (NCBI): domain Eukaryota; kingdom Metazoa; phylum Chordata; class Actinopteri; order Cypriniformes; family Cyprinidae; genus Enteromius; species Enteromius unitaeniatus. The sequence goes on along the minus strand of JAUMHI010000055.1, from coordinate 367,455 downwards.
AAAACACTTGTTGAGCAGAAAGTCAGATACCGACTGCTGGGATTTGTGCATGTCAAACAGCTCCAGACCGGATCATTTGTGTAAACATTTGCTACTAAACAAATCTAATAACATGAGCAGAATCATAACACAAATCGTCTTCATTTTAAGGTAAATGTATATATATACCAAGTATGCACCAGGTATAGTGAGATCAGTTTACTAGCATACTTTTATGTGTACTACTTCAAAACGTTGTTATTCATTTATAATAGCACACATCTAAGTGTACTTACAGTGGTACATTTTGACAGCATAACAAGTTTACATCTGAGAGAATGTATAAGTGTGCTTTTAGTTTTACTACTACTTCCTCTTGGGAACTTAACATCATATCATGTTTGCGCTCCGAGTATACTACCAGTTTCCAACACATATCCTCCCATTCTGAAGAGGAGGAACATACATGCGCGAGAAAGCTGTTTAAAGCTAAATAACTGTGCTTTATAAAAGTGTTTCTGTCAGTATGAGCCACTCTTTCTCATTTCTAGCTGAAGAGATATGTAGAATAATTCTGCTGTGATGGTTTGGATAAATGTGAAGTAGAGCTGAATGTTAGTCTTCACTGAGAACCCTTTCACATTCACTTCATCACGCTCTGACCTCACACCGTCCCGTCTCTTTAATACATCATTGACAGTACTCTCAAAACAGCTACATTACCCTAGTGCAGAATACATATACTACAATCTATTTCATACCAAATACATTTTTTATATTTATGTACTTAATAAAATCCCCGCAATTGTATTTTAGTACATAAGTATGCTACATTAGAACAACTGGTTTTTAATTGTGTTCGAGTCCAACTTGATTGTGTTAAAGTGTTTGAAGTATACTTTAAATAAAGAGCGATATTACTCAAAGATTATGCAATCCTCATCACATTTTAGGCTTTTTAAAGTGTGGTGCATTGTGCAGAAGTAATACTAGGAAAAGACAGTAATTATGTGAATAGATTTGAACTATAACTAGTATGAAATAAATACACAGTCAGCCAGCACTGATTAACGGCAGGAGGAGGAGAGATTACCTGGTCCTCTCGTCATCTTCATCACTGGAGGAGGAATACTCCGCAAGCTTCTTTAACGGACTGAACAGAGGCTTCATTCCCAAACCCTTAAAGAGGAAAAGAGCTTGAGATTGAAGGCTCTGTCACATTTAGTCGTGTCCCGGCTTCTACAGTCAAACCAAAGCGTGTTCAGACACATTTCTGACATTACATTACAAAAGAAGACTCCGAATCAAACGGTACCAGAACAAATGGATCTTTTCGAGAAAACGCTGATCAAAGTGTCTGAACCACGTCCGGTTTGACTGTATATTTGACAGGTAAAAGCAGATCTACCTGGTTGTGTGGTGAGGTGTGAGCGTCTCTGCTGTCCAGCACACAGTGACCTGCACAAACAGGAGCGTCAGCATGACTGCACACAAACACACCTGAGCTGATTCGGCCGGATCTCAGACCTGACTGTGAGCTGCTGCTGCTGCTGCTGGAGCTGAAGGACATCATCACCGCAGCCGGACCGCCAGCACTGAACACAAACACAGAGCTGAGGATCACTTCACCCCAGTAACTCTGAGCTCAACTCTCAGACGCTCGGCTCACCTGGACCCGTATCTGTGAGGACTCGTGCCATCTTTCAACTTGGACGTGGTGCGCTCTGGAATCTTCAGACAACGTTTAAAGAGATCAAGAGATTATCATTCACTTTTGTTGTCATATTAGTGCTGTCAGGTGTGTGTATCAGACATAGCTTATGCAGGTAAAGCCACTGGATGCCACGCTGATTTCAAATATCATGGAAAAAGAGAACATCAACGAGGAGAACAGAACATCAACAGAAGGCATATCTTCCAGGGGCACGTCTATCACCGTTCCACAGCAGAGCAGTGTGCTTAGAAAGCCACGTACGACTAATTTAAGTTCAACTTTCAAAAAACATTCTTTACGTTTCCCCAACCTTTGTTTTAAACTATACATGCACACATGATGCTGTTTAAGCAACTTAATGAACTAACTACATATGGTTTATAAACATTCATTTAAGTAATGTATTTTCCCAGCCATAAAGCTGATTATTCTCTACACTGAACTCCAGGGTTCAGGGTTTCTGTGGCACGCTCACGTTTATTTTTGTGCGCTAACCGTTCACCTGCTGTGAAGGAAGGAAGGAAGGCAGGCACCTCCCTCGCGCTTCGACCGCACGTCAACAGCTGCCTCCTACACACACTTCTGACACAGCAAACACTCAGTCATGACTGAGCTTTCCTCAGCTGTGTATGACTCTGATACCGCAGCACGAACCAATGCTGTGATCAACAGTTTTAGAGACCAACCTTGGGCGGCTGCTCATCAGGACTGAAGAAGACTTCATCGAGCGTTGGAGACAGTGCAGAGACGTCCGTCATGGAGCTGCTGTGATGAAGCTCTCGACCGGGACACACACTCATGCTCTGAAATCAGTCACACAGCTCAGCACACACATTCAGTGCTGCAGAGGTTACTTTAGGTTACAAGTTATCCTGTCTAAAATGAAATGAGTAATTATAATTATTTCAATTACTTTATTAAAGTGATTACATTTGATTCCTCCTTGTCATTATTTTTCTAAAATTCAAATGCTTTCAACTGTTGGTTAGGGTTAGGGCATATATAATTACGGCAAAAGCATGTGTCCTAAACTCCTGAAACATTCTTGGCTCATATTTTAGAGAAGGCAATGCAATTTACACAGATTATAAAGACAGACAGAAATCTGTGTTTTGATGTGTATGTGAAAAAACAATCTGATGTAACCCCCTTGTATTGTTTCCCATTTTCATCAGTAACTGTCATATTTACATTTATATTGTAATTAAATGAAGTAACTAGTTCCATGTTACTAGCTACTCCTGAACACTGCTAATCCTAGAGTACTCCGTGAGGCAGAAAAGCTATGTTTCAGTGCACAGAGCAGAGAAATCATGTGATCTGATCATACCGGCGGTTTGGCTGCTCTCTGGAGTGCTGGAGTACACGGACTGGAGTTGCTCCCTGACCCCAGACGAGACTGAACATGAGGAATCCTCACCGCTAGATTGTTCAGACTGACCAGATGAGCCTCCAGAGACTCCAGTTTACCTGCCAGCTGAACGCCAGAGTTTCACATCATCATCATCACTCAGAAACACTATGTTACATGTACGACATGAACGTCTGGTATTTTACCCCGTCGAGTCGTTCGTCTCGAGGCTGGTCTTCAGGAAGACTGCGCTGGGCTCTCCGGCTCTGCTGGACATCAGCACAGCATCAGTACCACACAAACCCTGACCGCTCAGTGCCTCAGTCAGGCCCGGCTCCACAATCCCCCACCGAGGGCGCTTCTTAGCCTATATATGTATTACGGTTACAGCACCCTCACTAATATCGTATTCACTGTGAAGTAGGGTGACTCTGATTCATCTACAGCTTGTATTATTGTGGGGTTCCTCAGGGTTCTGTTATTGGCCTGGAATTGTTTTTCTTGTACATGCTACCATTAGGGTAAATTTGCTTTCAAATACGGCATGTCTTACCAATTGTATGTCGATAATAGACAAATTTATCACCCCTTGAAACCTGGAGAGAGTTGTACTCTTGGCATGTCAAGTTGGTTTTTCCAGATGAAGTCTTTTGCTCAATTAAAACCTATTTTGTCAATGAAAGATTGAATGACGAAAGGGTTATTAACGCCTTTATATTGTCTTTTCCGGACTACTGTGATGTTTTGCATGTGGAGTCCTGTCAGACCATTTCTTCACATCTTTTAACTAGTTCTGAAAGCAGGTGCTAGGCTGTTAAAAAGAGTCAACACATCTCTCCTGTCTGGGCCTTTCTCAGATACCAGGCTATACCAGGTATAGATTCAAGTGTGTTCAAGGCAGTGCATGGAATGTATCCTTGTTTATTTTTGTGAGGGTACTGCTTTCTGCAAATCATCAAATAAGTATAATAAATTCTTAATGCTTCAACCTTAAATGGTAATTCTAACTGATAATAAGCATCAAATAAAAAAGATAAAAGCAGATATGTCTGTGATTAACATTACCTACTGCGGCAAATAAATAGAAACTGATGTCCTAGAGTGCAAATTATAATACACTGGATTAGGGGTGTCCTTGAATAGTTGACGATTCAATGCTTTGATTCGACTCCAAGTCTCTCAGTCTAGCATTTGCGGGGGAGTTATGATGTTATCATACCATTTGAGAAACCAACAGAATGCATGGCTGATATAAAAATATTGGATGACAAGTAACTTCTTATGATTATCGTCATTTTCACTACAGAGACCGTCTCTGCATGATTTCTGATTCTGATTTCACATAGAACTACCGGTTTTGAAAAGAAAAAAGCTTTAAATAAATGTTTTAACCTGCATGAATAAATCCAGCTACCCCTATAGATTTAGTCTCATTTTCCATACTCCGTGACCGACAGAAGTGCATCTTTGTGGCAGGGATTTAAATCTTTAACCAGACTCAAATTAAGGCAGAATGAAAGACTGGATTTTTTTTATCGGGTAGGGTACAAGTGATTTCAAAAGATTTGGTTGAGTTCCACTGCAGTAAAGCCTCTTCCACGCAGCACGAACAGGACAAACAATGCAGAATAATAATAACTATGGCATTGTTGCGTGAAGAACGCGAGTTCATTCAGAGCCACATAGATACGTTCACTTAGACATATGAGATAAATGACTATCCCACTGACTAAAATCATGTGTCATTCTACTGATCATCTTTAGTGCGTGCAGCTCAAATTATAAATGCAGAATTTTAATAATTGTTATATACATAATGTTATAATGAGAGCACTATTGTAAAAAAAAAATTGTGAATTCTTAGGCTTTCGGTGACGTTTAATTTTAACTATTTTTTAACATAAAACACTGTTCACTCTGTTCGTATCTGCAAGGCATCTGTTACACATTTTCCTGTGTGTTAACATGACTGTCGAATGATTGACATGACTCTTATTTTGCCCCGCCCCCAAACAGTTGATTTGAGTATAAGTCGACTACTGGCAAGATTCGACTGTGAAAATCCTTCTGGATAGTTTGCCAAATCTGCAATGAAATTATTCATTGTCATTATTACAGCTTTAACTGAGGGTTCTACTGATATCGTTTGAGGGAGCTTACCCCGTAGAACTGGGCCTGACATCAAATATATGAGAATCTCAGAAAAAATAAGAGTGTGGAGTCAAATGTGTGTCAGGAAAAACAGCTTTACAGCTTAGTGCTCTCTATACTAAAACTTTCTACAGTTAACTAACCACTAACCACTGCTCCAGTCTCACCTGGTTAGTGTATTACAGTCCCTAACTCACACTAACAGTAATAATATGACAGCGAAAGAGCAGCAGATTGTGTGTATCTGAGTGGATGTCAGTCAGCAGATATCTGAAGTGTTCACCTGCTCAGCAAACAGAGCCGCTGATTCAGGATCAGTCCTGTGGGGGTCTCGGGCCTGAAACACAAACACCAGCGCTCAACCTCTACAACACTAATCACCATAAAGATGCTGAATTATCATTTTTATTTTCTGGAAAACAAGTCACAGGAATATAAGCAACACCTGGTCAAGACTTCTAAGAGAAACACTTCATTATTTCATTATTTTATTTAAAAACTACATATAAATATAAACATTTAAACACTATGCACGAATTCAGTCTCTGTATATAGAACAAGAATGAGAAATGAAATTATAGTGCCATTCCTATAAACAGCACTTATTATAAACTCCAAACCTAAACTAATTTGATGTGAATTAGCGGTGAGTGGGAAATAAGTACACTTGACAGACCATTACTTTCCCTAAGAAGCACACTTACTGTGTCCCTGACCATATGAGCCACAAACACACCCCACTCAACAAAACTCTCAATAAACGAGCATTAAGCCTGGAAAGACTTCCTTCACACAAGCCTGATCTCTTTATCCTACGCCTGAACAGAAGAACTGAATCCTAATCCTCATAAATCATCATATACTCTGCGTTTCCTGTTACACAACACATATAACTTTTCATGTCATGTCATTTACTACCAGTCATCAAAGAGTCCTACACTCTAACCTGCTTCTTCTGGTTTCTTCTGGTTTTCTCAGTAAGGTCAGTCTCTTCCTGCCAGATCATCTCCTGGAGCTCCGGCCACTGGAGTCCGGTCTGGTGTAAGAACCGTTCCTGCTCCTTCACACACACACACACACACACACACATAGGTCTTCAGACTGAGAATAACGCTGAATTCACCCTGGCATTCTTTATTCAGCTTTCAGACGTAATGAATAAAATTGTGCGTCTGTGGAGGTTGGACGTACGTCTTCGAGGCGGCGGCGCTCCTCCTGCTGCTGCTGGATCCTCTTGTGTCTGTCGGCCAGCAGCTGTCTCTTGTAGTTGTCCTGGGTGTGTGTTTGCTGGAGCAGGTGTGTTTGTGCGTTTGTCTCCTGCTGCAGTCGCAGGAAGTCCCGTCTCAACATGGACTCTCCAGGAAGATTGACTATAGAGCTGTGAGAGCACAAACACAAGAGCCACGGTCAGTTCTCACAGATGCCATATGGACACGCGCTCGCTGACATCTGCTCATCATCACAGGACATTCATCCTTACATAACCACTTCAGCTTCACTGCACTGCTTTCTTCTGATTTACCTCTCGGGTCCAACATGAAACAGACACTGATTGCTTGTCCTAATGCACTTCCCTGGTCTGATTATTATCCGTCCAATGTAGAGCTAAAACAGTAGTAGTTATTTGATCTCATGTAAGAGCCTCCAGTAAAGAGGTTTGATCGGTGTGTTGACTGTGATTCAGAGAAGACACACACACACACACACACAAACTTTAGAGCTGAACCTGAAGCTGCCGATGTGTGTTTGGATGAATATACTAGTGGTGTGAACCTACACTGGTCTCACGGTTCGGTTCGATTACGGTTATTATGTCATCGATTCGGTTCAATACAATATGTCCATGCATCACGATGCACTGCGTGCTCAATTTTAATTCACATGTTATCATTTTTTTTAATAAACACAAACAGTCAGATATATCAACTAAAACTTCTCAATGAAGACACACTTCTTGAACAAATGTATAAACATAATAAGAAATAATAATTTATAAACCAAAGTAGCATTTAGAGGAGCAATGGGAGACACTGTCGGATTGCTCTCTTCTGACATCAGTTATCAGCTTCAGTTATCAGCTTCCTCAAGCCAAGACATTGCTGTTTGACTTTTAGACAGTGGCTGTTGATATTTGGCGGATTTTGGCCAAAAGTCGGGAGAGCACGGCCACTTTAAGCGTGCTGCAATGCCAGATTCACTGTATACACAAAACGCTTACCGAATTGAGCTGCAGCGATCATCCTCAACACATTATCTGTCACAAGATCACTACATCTTTTAGATCACCAGTTTAGATCAAGAACAACGCACTGTCACTTTAATTCAGTGTATAAGCGGCCCAGAAAAAATACACTGGGCTCTTCTGCTGCTACACGCCGCCCCTGCGTGCTGTGTGAAAGCTGTCATATGTTAACATGGGCGACTTATTTACTGTAACATTAAATAAATCATTTAGTCAGAAACTGATTTTGTTTGCTTGTCTGATTTGGTTTCAGAATCGTGGGAGAATCATAGCTTAAACAGACATGCTTCAATACATGTGGCATCTAACTAATACCAATGGGTTAAATACTTTTTTTATTTTTATGTTATATAGTTGTGGCATGAAACTCTAGATGGCGCTGCAATCCGATCAGGTCCTGCTCAATCTGACCTAATGACATCATCATCGCATGGCAGAGCTGATTGGTTCTCTGCTGTATCGGTGGCCAATGGTGGCTCAACATTCAAATATAGGACCAGTGCTTGTTGTAGCAGTTTCTCAGCGAGCTTCAGAAACCCTCCACCTTCCCCAGCTCCACCTGTATAGATCTGCCACGAGGTGATTGGTGAAGGCTATAGTGGGTAACGTCATGTAAGCTATGTGTGCGGCAGCAGTACTTCTTACAGGCTCAGCAGCTGTTGTGGATGTATTGGCAGGTACAGGCCTCTGTACTTACTCTGTCGTACTGGTCATGACAGAACTACTGCAGCAATATTGCAATCATTAAACACAGTGAGAAAACGTTGTAGAAACGCTTAAAGTGCCTTAATATATTTAAGACAGGTATATTAAAATATCATATTCAGTAATCTCTGTAGTAATGATGGCGATGTTAATGAGGCTGGAATATGAACGCAATCCTCTTTCTTTATAACAGTTTTCTGAGGGAAAACACTTGAAACTTATATTCTGGCTTCATCTGCTGCCTCTACAACATAGACATCATCAATAAGGTGTCTACTGGTTTTCATGAGTTCTGCTACATTACTACTTCCTGCAAACTGTGTAAAAATAACTGTCGGTCAGTGGAGCACAGCTTTGTTTCAGCCTCCAGGGGGCGATGCTTTAAGAGTGTGACGTCACCTGAAAACTATCAATAGACTGGTGTAGAAACACATACCTGGGTTCACCTTCATCTTCATTCATGGCATCTTCTTCATCTTCACTGCCACTGTATTCATATTCTGTCCCTTCTGTTCATAAACAGCGTTTGAGTCGGATTAGTCCAAACCAAGACCAAACTACTCTACCATCTGAACAGTGTTCCTCCGTTCATCACCTTTCTCTCGTCTCCTCTTCCTGGTGCGGTCCAGGTGGTCTTTGAGTGTAATGCGCACCTGTCTCTCGTTAGGAAGGTCTTTAATGAAGGAGTGGTGCAGGAGAGTCTCTGTGGATGGCCGATGGAGGTAGTTCTTCACCAGACAGCTGTCTACAAACGTCTGAAACTTCTTAGACCTTCAGGAGCAGTCAAACACACAACAGTTTTCACAACCGCTAGGACATATCGCTCTTTCATCAACACCAGATTCAAGGACTTTTCATTTTCTCTCAAGCCTCTATTAAATTCACACCCCAGCATATGGAGTGTCATGAAAGACTTACATTAGTAATAAAGTGTTTGATGAATTTAGACCGTTCTGAGCAGTCGCGTCAATATTGGTAATACAGTTTCTAAAATACTGATTTTTTACATTTTTAAATTCAAATATATTTTCTTCTCCGCCTGTTTTTGTCTAACCCTGAGCGTCCTCTGACCAGCACTTTCTGTATTGCATTAGTTTTCAATATTTGTCTTTGAAAGCATATATAGGACATTTTTTTAAATGAGCGGTGTGAATATTGTATCAGCTTTCAGAGAACTGAAGGAGCGGGAAACACCATGTCTACACCAGGCGCCACACCGCTAGAGCTAAAGTCTGCCTACACCGGATTCGATAAAGTGAGCGCTGAAAATCATTTGAGATTTCTATCAGCACATGGTAAATAGAACAGCAGTTTCCTGCCTCGCCGCTCGTGTCCTGCTTTATTTCACAGAACTAATCGTTGCATGGGTTGCGTATGTGTGGAGAGGAGCTATAAAGGTAGGGGTGTGCGAGCTGGATGGAAACTGTAATAAACGGCAGTCTCTCACCATTTCTTGGACTTGAGTTTAGGAGGAGGGTTTCGTGGAATGAGGAACAGTGCTCTCATGGGATGCATGTCACACAGGGCTGTGGAGAAATACAGGACTCATACACAAACACCGGACCGCATTGAGTTTCTGGACTGTTTGTGTGTCAACTCACGTGGCGCTCCCTCGGCCATCTCTAAAGCCGTGATTCCCAGAGACCACACGTCGCTCTGAAACAGGCATTATCACAGTCAGCCATGGGAACATCTTGGGTCTCTGATGTAGAGTAGTCTACTCACCCTGTAGTCGTATGTGGAGTCAGGGTTTTCATCGCACGCGATCACCTCTGGCGCCATCCAGTATGGCGTCCCGATGAACGTGTTTCTTCTGCCAATCGTCCTGTCTAACTGAGCGCTGACGCCAAAGTCCACTGAAAACACACATCTCTGTGTATTGTATTTAAACTGAGAGTTTAAGTATTAAAATATAAATCAAAAGAAGAGACCAAGAATACACTAAAAAAACTTTAAAGCTGCAGTCCATCAGTTTTGCTGCTCTGTCTGAAAGCTGCAGACGCAGTTATCGGAGTTTTCACTGGATACTGTTATCTGAACAATCAACATGTCTGCCATGTTTCTTCTGACCAATTGACAATCAATCACGTTACAGTGGTGATAGAATCTAATAATCACAAACTATCAATACTGTTAAACGTCGTTCTCAAATTGTTCCTGTTAATAAAGTGTAGTTGTGTAAAAACTGGCATATAGAAAAATGAAAAATCACATACTAAAATACGACGAAGGTAACTAACCAAGCGTGAGCTTGCAGTGAAACTAGTATTTGTCGCACACTGGTTGCTGAAGGAGCTTACCCAGCTTGATCTCAGCATTCTCCGTCAGCAGCACGTTCTGCCCTTTTATATCTCGATGAATCACATGATGGGAGTGCAGGTGTAAGAGACCCTGAGAGAAGAGCAGACACTCAAACACTAGACAAACCCTTACCGCTTCATTTCATCCCTTCTTTAAATGACGTCCTCATCAACTCAGAATTAAACAGCTTCTTACTGCACCTCAAATAACAGAACAGGGTTTTTTTTTTATTATTATGAACATATTTCACATTTCTGAAATATGCAGAATGTCTCTTGAATATCTCCTGTTTGACTGTGAACAGAGCATCACTACGAGGAATCTCCAGCTTTATGTGTCTGTCCCAGCAGATGAAACGCCTCAGTTTTCAGCATGGAGGAAATGCTGAAGAATGAAAGGCATGATGTACAAACACTTGATGGACACAATGTATTTCAGAACTCAATCTCATCAATGAAATGCGTGTCTTGTTTGCTTTCTGAGGATGAAATGCATTTGTGCCGTTCTGGGAGGGTTCACTGATCTTTGCTGTTTTCTGTTATACATATAAACTTTGTTTTTTTGATGTTTGTTTGTTTTTTTGTTACTAAATGAAGTGCAGGCTTCATCCAGACATGAAATGCAACTGGTTTTTATCTTGGTATCAAACACAGTAAAATATCATTTATTCTCTTTTTTTTGTTTTGTTTTGTGTTATGTATTTCAGTCTGCTGACACTCATCATGTAGGATGGGTTTCAATATAAATCAGTACTCCACGGATCGCTCTCGTCTGTTTCATTATGAAGAGTACAGACTACCCTCATGTGCCTTATTGAACATCTTACTGGAAAAAAGTGAGCATGTCATTTATTGACTATACCATATTATCTTGACTGGATGTCTACGATTATTGAGATATTTAAAAAGAAAAAAAGACAAAGAGTTCACAATTTAGAAAAAGTCAGAAGAAAAGTCTTGAGTTGACTTGTAGCTGAACTTTAAAGGGACTATGTGTGATAAACTGTCTATAACAATAATATATATTTATATATGTAATAATAACAGCAATGGTATATTTGTGCTTTACACTGCTGTAGGGCCATTTTAATAGTTTCGTCTTTCCTACTTTCTCTTGACAGAGATGTTATGAGTTCAGAAGTTTTATTTTGACAGATTTTGTATCTTCTGATCATGATGATATCAGGACAGTTTTGCTCTATTATTGAATGAATACATGACTTGTTCTCATGTTTACTGTACAGTGCACTAAAACAAAATAATTCATTGAATTTATGCTTTTAAGGCAATCCATTTATTTGAACTAGATTTAAATAAATAAATGTAGTTGTCAAACTTTCAACTTTCACACACAAACACACACACACACACACACACACACACATATATATATATATATATATATATATATATAGCTAAAATAAATAGTTTGCAACCACTTTGATTAAGTGAAGTGTGTGTAGTGTGCTGGAGGGAGGTGTTGTACTCACTCTCAGCACTTCTCTGCAGATGTAAGAGATCCAGTCCTCCTTCAGACAGCTTCCTTTGGTCTTCTTCAGCAGGTCTGTGACTGATCCGGCTCCGCAGTACTCCATCACCAGCTGAAACACACACACACTGATTACGGCCAGCTTCATCATAAGCTGTATTTAGTACTGTACTTCATAAACACAGGGATCACGCTCTTCATTTCAAAATTCAAAACCTCTCAATAGGTTTGAGACCATATTTAACCTAAATGGTTCATCCAACACTATTTCCAGCTTTATATTTGCTATTAAATACTTTCGTATGCACTCAAGAAACTAGTTTGTGCCCTTGAGAAGCATGTGCATGGAAAAGTTCTGCATGTGCACCTTATTAAAAAAGCCTTTTCCCTTTGTGCTTAACTGCTGTCTTACCGTGGATAAAGTGAGAGCACGCATGCACATGGACAGATCTACTTGATCAGTGGCTCAGTGTGCATCGTCCTGTATATGTATTCCTTTTGCAAAGGTCCTTGAGGTCACACAGTGTTCAGAATATAATTAGAAAGCACATTTAGGCACCTTGAACTCATCTGTTTGACGGTGACTATAGAATCACTAAACAGCTGCCATGAAAACACGTCTCATATCAGAAACTTATTTCCATTTCATTCTTCATTTTCTACTAAACAAAAAAACCTAGATGGAGTCAAATGGAAATGCAAATATTTTCCATACTCTGCTCTCTTTTTCCTCGAGTCTACAGGTAAATAAAAGCTGATGAGTATAAATGATATGGTCATAAATGTGTCGTTAGTTGACTTCAGCCCTAGTAAATCTCAAACACTTCCTCACTGCTGCTTGTATGATTATCTGGACATGCTATCTGTCAAAATAAAGATCAAAAACGTATTACTCTAGCTTCTTTTTAAAAACATTTCAATGTCAGTAGTTTTCATAAAAAAAGCTACATTTTGAGCAAAAAGCTGAGAAAAGCCCATTTTTATCAAATACTACTGGATCATATTCAGTGACACTATCAAAGCTCAGACGCAGTAGATTAGAGTGATCATACGTGCCATCTTACCAGAGCTCACCAGGATTTCTATAGTGCCTAAAACCTCTAGATTTTGGCTTTGTTTGTTCATGCTCTAGAGGTACTTTAAATCAAAGCAATATCGAAATCCTGACCAGTCCTGAGAAAATGGCACGTATGGTCACCCTACAGTAGATGTCAAGAATGGTTTCTGTGTTTTTGATCTGCTTTCTAGACTTATCCAGGAGATGTGTGACAGGGCCCTCTAGTGTACGACACAGAAACACAGAAAACACATTCAGGCTTGTATGAGCCGTCCCTGTCAGACGAGCAGAGGCTGGAGGCGGGGTCACGCACCCACAGCTGGTCGTCCTGACCCGCAGGACTCTTCTTCACAAAGGCTCCGTAATACGTGGCTATGTTCCTGTGATGAGAGTGAGTCTTCAGCATGTTGATCTCCAGCTTGATCTCATCCTCCTCGTCCTGTGTGAGAGAGAGAGGAAGAGAGACCTGTGTTTCAAATATAAACTAGGATACTGTCTACACGAGTCTGCACTCCCGAGTCTGTTAATACTTCTGCTGCTACTTCTTTCTGACCATGTGTCTGGCTTCACTCAAAATCAAAACATGTTGAGCATTTAATAATTGCTGTTTTTACCTTCCAAACAGGTGTCCAATGATTGAGAAATAAATACTGCACTGCTGAATATTGCGCTGCACTGTTTGAAGTAGGATGATGAGTGTGCATACGGTTGCACGAATGACACATCAAATCTTTTTATATAATTAGTTAGAAGCTAGTTCCTATGATTACAGCTGCCATCAGTTGTCTTCTTACGAAAGACGTGTTGTCACCGAGTCATTACCAAACAACAAGAAACTTAGGATAATTATGAGTCATTGACAAACTGTTAAAAGAGTGTTGGTTAGTTTTAAAGGAGATCACAGAGATATGTGATGCAGGTTTACTTGAGAGAAAAGCTGCCGTTTGATGAATCAGTGTGATCCAAACACCACAAACAATGAAGGAAAGAACTCCTAATATTATCTCTGAATGAGGCTATTCTGTTCTCTTTAGTGTGAGTGCATTTATTCAGTAGTAACCAGAGGACCAGTACCGCAAGCCACTACCCTTACTCACAGGAGCTTAAACAGAAGGAAATGAGCAGATTTTCATGTGTATTTTCTCTGTGTCCAGACGCAGTGAGACTGAGTGAAGCTCATACCTCTGTCACGTCCATGACCTTGATGGCCGCCAGCTGTCCAGTTTTCACATGTCGACCCTGTCACACACACACACACACACACACACACACACACAGTGAGGGTCAGTTCTGATGGAGCACTGTCAGTATCTGAGTCTGATAACAAACACTTGAAGTGGTTTGAGAAAACTCTCAAAGACACAGAAGCTCACACATCTTCACCACAAACCACTAAACACCAGACATGATGAGTTCACTGTATATTTTGATACAGAGCTATAGCATCGAAATATGGATCTATGAGTAATAGTAATGTTAAAAACAAACAAAAGACATCTAAAGGAATTGTTCATGTCTTTATCATCACTTTTAAACACACACACAACTCTGTATATCTATCTCTGTGAGGACATACATTGACTCAACGTAATCTGTAGCTCGTGACCCTAACCCTACCCATCAGAACTAAGTGCTTTACCTAAACCCTGACCCATTTATAACCTGACCCCTAAAACCAAGTCATGACCCTCAAACAGGTCTTTAAAGGGCTCTCAGAAAGTGAGGACCGGGCAACATGTCTAAAGCTCAAACCGGCCCGCACAAAGATGGAAGGAAACGACGAGGAAGGAAAGAGAGGCAGTGTTTCCTCTCATCCACTCACACTAACACTTCATACACACTTATGAGACGAGACCTCACAAACACAAGCCCAGCGATGACACAAACACAGAAACTCACTCTGATGATGAATTCACCAGGTCCCGTGTTCAACACGTCACTACCATTTAAACTGTTCTAGATTAACGTGATTAGCACAAAGCAGAGAACCTGGGCTTACCAGGCCACGAAGATGCTCTCTCCTGAGCCGACCAGACAGTTCACATGCCCTCCAGGGCGGAGCAGAAGGCGGAGTAGCCCACCGGGGCTTACTGGGGACCAGGGATGCTCTCCTGAGCTGACCTGACAGTTCGTACGCCCTCCAGGGCGGAGCCGATGGTGGAGAAACCCACCTGGGCGGATCAGACGGCGGAAACGCCCTCCAGGGCAGGGCAGACGGCGGAGATGACCATCTGGGATGACCAGACAGCAGGAACGCCCTTCTGTGACGTCGCAGTCATCTTCCAGGGTGGAGCAGGCGGTGAAGGCACGGAATCAACTGAGGCGATGTCCTCCACGATTGCAGTGCCCTCCGGGGCAACGCAGACAAAGACCAAGACCTCCTGGTCCGAACAGTCTGTAACACCACCCTCCAAGGCGGAGCAGGCGGCGGAGAGGCCCACCCGGGCTCACCAGACAATGACAGTGCCCTGATAGTGCCCTCCTTGAGCAGCCACCAATGGGGTCTTTGGAGACTCTACGGCTGATGCCGACATCTCCAGAGGAGGTGCAGCCACTGGCGGACCCGACGGAGTCTCTGAGTCAAACACGGGCTCAGGTGGCTTGGACTGAATATGACTTTTTAGGCCATGAAACGGGACTAGGACCCGTTATCTGCGTTTTAGAGACCGCAAGTCTTTTTGATGGCTTTGGCATACTGAATGCGAGCTCGAAGATGGACTTGGTTCTGCCTACGGCGTGACAATATCGAGAATTATTTATGGAGCAATCAATCAATTATCATTTTTTTAAGTGAAATGTGAGATTTTCAAATTGCTGAAGATTTTGAACATGTTAATAGAGAAACTGTTGTGATGTTGTTCAACTCTGGACATCATTGGTCATTAGGGGTGCAACGGATCGCGGTTGATCCGTGATCCGTACGGATCACGACCCACGGTTCGGAACGCACGTGATCCG
>JAUMHI010000055.1:264659-303412 GCA_032359435.1 Enteromius unitaeniatus | reverse complement strand
AGCGATTGCACTCTTTTTTTAGCATTCATTTCAGCCGTTAGAGGGCAGAGTTTCTCATTCACGATCCTTTGCTCCACTCCAACTCCACTGCTGCATCAGCCACATACTCTTAAATATTTGAGCAAAGTAATAAAACATTCCATGAAATGCTACATTATTTGTAGTATTTAGAATTCTTAATATAGAAAATATTACAAATATTACATTGTTTTACAAAAAGGGAAATTAATGTTTGTCCGATATGCAGAGAAAAGGTCACATCAGGACACATGATTCAAATAGTCCTTCAGCATTTTGGGAATATCCAGACAATCTATGAGACACATTTTGTTTTCCATGGGAAGGAACTTCCATAAAGAGAGCCGGGCCTGAGACATCAGTGTTTTTGGACAAACTGTGTGTAGAGAGGGTTTGATGTTACAGTCACATAAGAACGGGTAACAACATGAAAAGCTCTGTTCAGTTTAGTATTGATCATTTGCTGGGTGTTATATTATTTTCTAACATAACATTTGCTTACACTTCATTTAGATCGCTACAATCTACTAATTATTCAAAATTGTGTAGATATTAGAATTGGTAAATTGTTTATAAAGATCATTGTAAAGTAAAGTTCTGTTTCAAAGTCTGTCTTTCTTTCTTTCTTTCCTTAAAATGCCGTAAATTAGTTAAATTCTTTATTTGGGATCTGAAAATAGATACTGTATTGTCTCCTCACAAGTTAAGGCCATGCACTAAACCTAAAGATTCAAGTGCAGATTTAGTGCAAAAGGAGCAATCAGACTCACCTCTCTCTCTGAGCAGCAGCGCCGCCGCTTCGTTCTGTCTGCTGGTTTTGTCCAGGGTTAAAGCGGGCAGGTAGACATTTGCTCCGAAGTCCAGCAGCAGCTGTATGTACTGGGGCTCGCAGCCGTATTTCAGACACATCTCCAGCACAGTTTTGGGCTCTTTGATGCGGTTCAGCATCGTGTCGTCGGTGCAGTTGTAGTCCGGGTTGGCTCCGTGCTGCAGCAGCAGTTTGAAGCACTCCAGATGACCGTAACAGGCAGAGATATAGAGCGGGCCCCGGCAGGCCGTGGCGTTGGAGGCCCAGTCGGGAATCTTGGGCTTGACGTCCACCTCTGCTCCATGCCGCAGCAGCTCTTTTAGGACGTCTGCGTCTCCCTCTCGGGCCGCGGTCATCAGCGGGGAGCAGTTGTTGTAAGGGCTGCCGTTGGGGTCTGCGCCAGCGTCCAGTAAAGCGGTCACACAGTCCAGGTGTTTCCCGGCGACGGCCGTGAACAGTGGGGTCTGGGCTTTGACGTCCAGACTGTCGACCTGGGCCCCGTGAGCAAGCAGCAGCTGCAGACAGCGCAGGTGACCGTGAGCTGCAGCGCAGCGCAGCGGAGTGACCGGAACACCCCAGCCGCTTAGCACGTTCACACACTGCCGGTACCTGTCCTGAGACAGCAGAGCGGTCAGCAGCTCAACGTCGTCCCTCAGCACGGCCCTGCTCAGCTCCTGACTGCAGCCTGACGCCTCCTCATCATCCTCTTTGGGTTGAAGAAGAGAGAAGATCTTAGATATGTCCATCAAACTCATGCTGCTGGACTGCTCCGTCCTCCATTTATCAGACCGCAAGAGAGAAAGAATCTGTTAATTAAAGATCTACGACATAAAAATTGTTTTGCAAATGATTTCCAGTGACCTCTGTTTCTAATATCAGAGCCCACAGATAATACCCTGGTATTCAGAGCTTCAGTGAGCATGATATCTGTTAGCCTGGAGCACAAAAACAGGTATATTTTTTTAAGGACAACAATATATTGCATAGGTCAAAATACTACGTATTTCAAATCATATTAGGAGCCACGTATATATTTTGCACATTTCCTGCAATAAATATATCAACACTTTTTTTTGATTAGTAATATGCATTGCTAATGTATCCCTCCTGGGTCCACTTCCACCACGACTCGTCCTCGCTCCGGTCTCGAACCCAGGTGTCCGGCACAGGAGGCAGGCGCTCTAACCAGGAGGAGACTGTACTATAAATTGAAGTACAGTTGAAACATTGTGTGTGTGTGTGTGTGTGTGTGTGTGTTTCCTATATTCCACAGTTAAAGGATGAAAACAGTTTTAATGAGTAAATTAGATATTGTTTAAAGGTGTAATCGTATCACTACATACAGTACATACAATAATTAGTTTAGTCTTTTTGTCTATTGTGTATAGTTTTCACACATTCTTGTTGTCTGTGTCTTGTCACTTGTCATTCTGCCTGTACTGTGCTCTCTCTGTCTGCTTGTGTGTTTAAGCACACTCGGTAATAAAGCTCTTTCTGATTCTGATGATCAGATATTATTATCACACAGCCTGATTTTTCCACCCACTGAACATAGTAGCATGCCCCAAACGAAACCTGACAATGACACAAACATTTACAACATACAGTTCATTATCAGGAATAATAATACATTCAGGAAAAAAGATAATGAAGTGAATTTAAACACAACCTCCCAAAACATTCCTCTCTAACACCCGTCCTGTGGAATATACACTGATGTGAATGTGCACAGTGACTATGAAAGTTACTATAAATGACTGTGCTCCGTCTCCCACGTTCAAACACTCACAGCTACTGCTTATAGATATACCAACACAGGCCTATCCTGCTGTAAATGTTTCATAAACCAAATATTTTCATGTTTGTGTTTAGTTACAATACATTTTCAATTTTTAATAAAATACCAAGCAATTAAAAAAAAAAAACTAAAATGTGTAAGATGACATACAAAAATAAATAAAACTATTGTTTGCCAGCAGATTGTGTAATTCATAATTACAATAATTATTGGAGGCAACAATATTTACAACATGTGACAGCTTATAGTTTTCATGATACAATCATAATGGAATAGTAATAGTGAATGGCACGGAAATGACAAACAATCTAGTTTAGTTTTAAAAGTCACTGCAAAAGAAAACAAAGCATGTGTGTAACTGAACACCAGACTCAAAACCAAAGGTTTACTGGGATATTATCCAGTGACAACTTCTTCTATAGTAAGCTCTGGTCACCACTATATATAGCACAATCTGCCCAATGCCACCCATGAACAGTAATGTATTTGAGTCATTGAAAGTCATTGAAAATACTTATTTGCTCATGTATTATGTATATTTTCTGTAAAACCACGCTCTGCCAAATGTAATCTTTAACATGTATAGTCTCAGCACTCCAGGAGAAGCCTGTGTGACCGACTAAAGTTTATAATCACATGAAAACTGGAAATACCCAAACACCTTATGGCAACAGCAGACACAGAGATGGGCCAATACAGCAGTGAACATTTTCTCTCTCGTCTCTTCCTTTTGATAGATTTATTCTTTATCAAAGTAAGCTCAACCGTACGGTACAGATATCATTGAAAGCAGGCTGTGCTGAGCTGTGATTGTATCTTACCTGTAGAGTGTGAAGCGTCCACCGAGAGAGACACATGAAGGCTGTGTGTTGCTGAGGGTCAGTGAGACACACACAGATCTGAGCACACACAGCGCTAAGTTTAGGACACAAATGGACCAGCCCAAACTTCCATTCTTGGAGGGCCAGAGGAATGGAGTTATAATTAGAAAGGTGATAGATCTGTGACAGGCACAGACAGACAGCATGAGCGGTGAGAGTAAGATCACAGCCTCGCTGCAGTGCCATCTACACATCAATGATATCCACTGAGAACGTCTGCCAAAAAAACACTGTTACACTGAAAACATTAGGATTGTGTTCTAATCTCATCTACCTTTGTCATGCTAAAGCGCGTTTCCTCTGCTTTCTGCAGTCACAGCTGTTGAGCTGTCAGGAGCGTTAGATGACGTCAGCTGCAGAAGCACAAGACAAATGTTCTCCTGTTAGTCTTGTTTTCTTTACTCTCTTGAACTTCTGAAATCTCCTGCTAAACAGAAATGTTCAGAACAAAATTAATTTTTGCCTTTTTTCAATCACGTTTTCAGTGCATGGTGTCATACTATTAATAACAGAAATGTTTAAAACCAAACTTTCCCATGCAACCCTCTCTCTCTCTCTCTCTCTCTCTCTATATATATATATATGTGAAAGTTTGGGAACCCCTTGCTGAATCTGTGAATAATTTTAACAAAATAAGAGAGAAATTCATTTTCTAGTTAGTACTGTCCTGAGTAAGATAATAGCTGAAATTACTCAAATAACCACCTTAAAAAGTTTTGAAACTTTGGTTCTTAATACTGTGTGTGGTTATATCTGGATGATTTGTTTTGTTTTGTTTGTAAGTTCCAATGTAAAACTATATTGATTACAAATTTCTAGTAAAACAAATAAATATATTTAAAATACATGTCTTTAATTCTAATTATAGTTGAAATGTATGAACACATTTACCGCCGCCTGGACTGGTGTGATGTACTCAGATCTTCTGGTTCTAGTCAGAATCCTGGCAGCAGCGTTCTGGACGAGCTGCAGCTGTCTAATGGTCTTCTTGGGAAGGAGTGAGGAGACCATTACAATAATCCACCCTGCTTGTGATAAAGGCATGAACAAGTTTCTCCACGTCTTGATTGGAAACAAAATGTCTAATTCTGGCAATGTTTTTGAGATGATTTAGTACGCTGATTTAGTTACTGCTTTGACATGACTACTGAAACTAAGATTCCTGACTTGGTTTTTCGGGGTTTGACCCATAGAGTCAAGGTATGCATTCACCTTAAAACGTACTCTTTGCTTCCGAATGCAATGACTTCAGTTTTCTCCTTGTTTATCTGAAGGAAGTTCTGGCAGATCCAACTGTTCATTTCATCACTGCATTGGCAGAGAGAATCCATGGGGCTGTAGCCATTTGGAGATAAGGCAATGTAAATCTGGGTATCATCAGCGTAGCTGATATTTTGCCAGAATCAGAAATTAGGCGAATATCATTTATTATCTTAACGAGCGCCGTCTCTGTGCTGTAACACGCTCGGAAACCAGATTGAAAATTGTTTAAGTTTAAGACTTGCATTCTGAACTAAGTCAGCGGCTTCTAGCGACTGGAATCAATCCTGTGCATTATTATCTGGCCATGTAATGTGTAGAGTCAGCTCTTCTCAAGCTAAAGCTATGTATGGTGCTACTCAACACATCGGCCAACATGTCTATGCTGGGAACAACTTCAAATCACATACTGGGAAAGATATCCTAAACCAGATTTCACAGTTTTGTTTAGTTTGTTAAAAACTTTGCCTTTTTTTCTAAACTTTACACACAAATCCAAGAACTGCACTCACAACATGGAAAACACCTCACATCTCTTGCACTGCATTCAGAATATCACAAACACATCTCAAAAGCAAATGTTTGTGAACACCTTTTCCATAATATTCATTCCTGTTAGGTTTGTGTGTTACAGAGAGAACTCTGTGTTGTGTTTTGCAAAAAGTGTTTTATTTATTATTAATAATAAATAAAAAAGTCAAAGGCTGAGAATTAGTACATGGTTTTGCAGATTTGGTGTGTGTTTCTGTGTGAGAGTCAAGTTTTACAAACTGTGTGACAATACAAGATTTTGTGTGTAAGCAGTTGAATAAAAAGAAAAAAAGAAAATGAGACTGGAAATCTCTCAAAGATATGGCAGAGCATTTGATCTCTTAGCACTGGTGGGAGAATAACCTCATGCAGATGGACTGTATTTGATGAGATGAACTCTTTCCATTTCATTACTGGATGATCTTACCCTGATCTAACCCTGAGAGAACGATTCCTGACACACGCCAGCCGGCTCAAGATAAACACACAGAAATCCGTGAGCATGCATACATCTGCAGTGTATCAATACACCTTCCTTCATGTGTCTGTGTGGCCATTTTACACATATTTCTACTTAACAAGACTGTTTTAAACATAACCACGGCCCTGTTCTTAGTCGTAATCGTGCTGTGACGATCAGTTTCACAGACCGCATTCAGCACTAAAGCTGAAAACACAATTAAAGTTTCAAAACCAATTAAAGTTGATTCAATTCTGACGTGTTAGTTACGGCCTTCTCTCAGTCACTGAAGTCATAGCAAAATGCTTCTGCAGGACAACCAAACTGTGTTTCACAGTGAAATGACACAAAGAATAAGAAGAGAAGGAAGCACTGCTGAGAAAGGGGCCTGTAACACTGACAGAAAACACTTTCTGAGGAATAAGTGAAGATAATACAGCATCAGGCTGTAATTCTGCATCAAACGCAGAAGCGCCGTAAACCTGAAGTCGAGCGTGGATCAGACACTGCTAAAAGCATTCAGCATGTTCAACAGCAAACACAAGTCAGTTCATTTCCCAAAGGCTGCAGAGGACTGTAATGATGCCGGGTTTCCATCAGAGGTGTGCAATTACAGCTCCATTAGTGCTACCTGTCGTGTCGAAGGTCATTGAAAGGCATGTCATTTTAGATTACAGCCAATGCAGCTTGACTTCAGAGCAGAAAAACGCAAAAGGGCTTCTTTCTAGAGAAGGTCAAAACCAAATCAGTCCGAGACAAAGGAGGAGATGTTTTCCTAGACCTGTTAGCATTTGACTTGACCAGTTAGGAGAGATACAGATGTTTATGAATCATTACTGGAGCAATAAATATTTAAATCATTGATTTTATTGCATCTATGCTCAATAAGATTCATAGCTTTCAATCGGCTTGTTTACCCTATACTAAATAAATAATTTCATTCTGTTTTGCGTGTTGTCTGATGAAAAACCCATTAATAAACAAGACTACACTTCAAAACCTTGACATGTATAACATTTCTGTAATAATTTTAACCAGTATTTGCAACATTTATCTTCAGATGCTGTGATTGTGGATACAAAAATAACATTGCACCACAAACACTCCCTAAAACCGCGTGTGTGTGTGTGTGTGGTTGATCACTTCTCACTGCTGTGTGTGTGCACTTGGATGGGTTAAATGCAGAGCACAGATTCCTAGTATGGGAAACCATACCTGGCCATAAGTCACGTCCTTTCCTTTCCTTTTCTTTAAAATGAAAATATAGACATCTTTATATTGTTGAAGATGATTATGTTTAGATTTGAAGACAGGCTTCGGTCTCTAAAAATATCTCTACAGAATGGTTACAAAATATATAAATACTATAAAGCTGCTAAATGACTAAATGAATTGACTTGATAACTAGAGAACAGTTCAGAGAGAGAGAGTGCACTTGATGCTTGATGCATTGAAACACAGGTGTGCAACAAAAGGCTGTGTGTTACTGTGATTTTACCATGGCAAACATGCTAACCTTGAGCTGCAATGACAGAGCTAAACACTAGCATGTATTTAAGGGCCTTTCTAAAGCAACATCAAATGATGCAATGTGAAAACAGACTGTTCAGTAAATCTGACTCAATCCAGAGCCAGAGTCACTTTGGGATTTGGCTTCCATAGCCTGTAGATTAATTATATCCCCTCCTCATGTAAATTAGATGTCATGACAATGAAGTTTGTATTAATTCTCAATGGCACACTCCCCATATAATTTATGGCCGTTATTAAAAACGAATGCCTGTGTCGTTTCCCAGAAAGTCCTTTCTACGTAGAGTTGCAGGTTAAAGAACAGTAGACGTGAACAAGCGTGGGGACTGATTCTCATCAGCAAGATTGCATTAATGATCAGGATCGAATCCAATGAAAGATGACAAATGGTTCTGGATAAATCAAAGTCTCCGTTTGAAAGTGTTCTAGCATTGTCTCGGTGCTGGATTATCATTAGTGGCGGAGACGGGAAGCTGTAGGTGAAGCAGACAAAGAGAGCATCAATCAGCTGTTGTTTTCTCCGCAGGAGTCCGGCTGTGTGCCGATGGCAGCGGACGCTGATGGATAGTGTTACCTCGTCGCCTACAGAGGGGGTTTATCCTCATTACATTAGCCGCTTTACTTGGGCACATCTTGTTAAAGTGCTATTCACTCAACGACTGCAACAAATGAGAGCGGAAGAGGCTCAGGGAGAGCGTTTAGAGTCAGGCGCTTCACATACAAACACCAGAAGATCTGCTGAAGGTCAGACCTTAGAGAATGAGTGATGAACCCTCAGGACGTTTTTATCAGAAAATTAAAAGTGAAATTATTGAAGATTAGTTCCTAATTTCAATCTGTCATTAAGTGAAAAATGAGAGTGCAGGGCAGCCATTAGAGCACTGTTATCAGCACACTGCAGTTCATACTGTACAGAGAAGAACCACTCTAATTACTAACTTATATCTTAACAGGCCATAGTATTACATGTATGTGTGTGTGTGTGTGTGTAAATATATGTGTATGTGTTGTTGTTTCAGTGGATTACAAATGTTATACAAGTTTTTTTTTCTTCTGACATATAAGCCTCTTTTGCTCACTAAGGCTGCATCAATCCTATCTTATCATCTGTCTGCTGCTTGCACCAGATCCTCATGTCAACAATGAGAAAGGCCTTTCATCTCAATAACCTCACTCCAGTGGTTTGAATATTACCTCTCAGATAGGTCCTTTAAGGTATCTTGGAGAGCTGAGATACCCGAGTCACAACATCTTAACCACTGGTGTGCCTCAGGGCTCAGTTTTTGGAACACTTCTCTTCTCTGTCTACATGGTATCACTAGGTTCTGTCATTCAGAAACTTGGCTTCCTTTATCACTTCTGTGCTGATGACACTAAACTTTAAACATATTTACTTACAGATAATTCAAGACCTACTCATATAAATACACAATGAATATTTCTTATTAGGAAGCCTAAAAATTGTGTTAGAGTCACTTTTAATGAGGATTGTGTAATATTGCCCTTTAAAGGCTAAATATTTAAGTGTACCTAAAGTATACTTGCGATAGTTCAAATTTAGCACAGTCAAATATACTATGTCTTTAATTGTACTTCAGCACTACTTCTGCACCCAATGTTTTAGAAATGAACTAGCTACAACAGTTTCCTGAACACGGTGACATAAGGCATAGTGCCATTGTTATATGACGTCACGCACATGTGGTGGAGGAATAACTTCTGCTATTTACCTGATTAGAGATCTCCAAGATGCTGCTTTATTGAATATAACATATTTTGATTAATTTACTATTTTTGTTCACTGTCATTATGCTTTATTTTATCTTTAAATAATCGCTGGTTGCCTCTTACGTCATACTCCAGGGTTCCCTTAGCCATTTATGCGTATGTCCAAAGCAGTTGTTCCAACCACATACGTTTGTGATGTTGATTGCGTATGTTCATTTGAACTATGCTTTCGGGAATCACAGAATCCTTGAACTATGCTGGTAACAATGGAACTAGCGTCCATAGTAGGTTAACTATGCTTTTGGGAAATGCACCACAGTTTAGTATACTACAAGTACAATTGCATGGCACGAATCATCACAAATACAACTACCGCACTACCGTTGAAGCACCGCAAGTAACAGTTACTTCCCCCTGGGGCAGGCTGTCCACACAGCAGTCATCCTCATCTGAGGAGTTGGATGTTGTTAGTGTGGATAGCCAGCTACTGCCTCTGTCTCCCCGGTATAAGGAATTGCTTGAGGTGGTGACTCAGCCTGGATTGGCCGGAAGCTCAGCCAGTTGATCCTCCAGCCAGCCTTCCATTTTTTTCCGGACCTGCACACCGAGGTTACTAGATCCTGGAAGGAGCCCTACTCTGCCCGGTTGAACATTCCCGCCTCAGATTACTACGTTAATGTGGCGTAACTGGTGGAGCGGGGCTATAAAACAATGTCTCCAGTCGAACAGACGCTTGAGAGCCATCTGTTGCCCGCGGAGGCATCACCATTAAAGGCTCCAACCTTGTCCTTTAAGCCGCTGCACCTCAGCATTTGTGGACAAGGGGTACGCCTCTGCGGGTCAGGCTGGTGCTTGTCTGCACACCCTTGCGGTGTTACAGACATACCAGGCTGACCTACTGAGGGAGCTCAGTGAGCGAGATCAGGTGGATGTGGAAGACATCCTAGTACTTAAGAGGACTGCTGATTTGTCTCTCCGTGCCTCCAAATAGACCGCTCATGCGAGAGGCGGCTTTGGTGGCAGCGGAGAGACATCTCTGGCTGACCCTGTCTGAGGTGAGAGCTCATGACAAGGTCTGTCTTCTTGATGCCCCGCTAGCACTCTCCGGTCTCTTCGGCGATGTAGTTAACACTGTTGTCGAGAGACACCAGGAGGCAAGTAAGCATGCGGTGGAATTGCAGAGCATCCTCCCTCGTCACTCGCTGGCTCAGGGGGCTGCTGGGCTAAGGGGGCAGCTCCCTAAAAGTACCGCTTCATACCAAAGTAACCAGAAAAAGAGCATTGCTGCCCGTGCACCCCCGGTGGTGTTGGTGTCTGGGGTGTTGAAGCCTAAGCAAGACCTGAGGGATATGCTTATGGTGAGCCGAAGGGGTTCGGACAGCCGCTGTTCTTTCCACCAGAGGCCAGTCTCGAGAGACTGGTTCCCTTAGTAGAATATTTGGCGGCATGGATCTGTCTACCAAATATATCTCAATGGGTTCTGAGTATTTAAAGGGGCGGATACTGTATTCAGTTCAGGCATCTGCCGCTTCGCTACAGTGGGATTCTTCCCACCGTGGTGGGTCCCGAGCAGACTCTGCTGTTGGAACAGGAGGTGACTACTCTTGAGTAAAAGGGGCCATCGAGGTGGTTCCGCCTTTGTTAAGAGAGTCCAGGTTCTACAGCCAGTCTTAGTTCCAAAGAAGGATGGGGCAGAAATCAAGATACAATCCTCACTCAGATTAAGACTAAATGCCAAGAAAAGTGTGCTTTCTCCAGTTCAGAGGACCACTTCACTAGGCGTGATCTGGGATTCGGTCACGATGCGGGCACGATTGTCTCCCACTCGAGTCCACTTGATCCTCAGGGCAGTCAGCAGAGTGTGGGAGGGCCATTCACTAACAATCAAACAGTTTCAGAGACTGTTGGGTCCTATGGCGGCAGCATCAAGGGTGATTCTGCTTGGCCTGCTGTTCACAAGACCCTTGCAGTGGTGGCTCAAAACCAAGTGGTTTTCCCCAAGGAGAAATCCCCTTCATATGATCAAGGTCTCCCGACGATGTGTGCGAGTTCCTGAAGTCGGGCCCGGTGCTCTGACAACCAACACATCCCTCACCGGTTGGGGGGCATGAACTTTCTATCGAGACAGGGGCTGAGGTCCGGGGATTGGAGACTTCACTCAAAGATCTTGCAGCGAAATTGGACTGTCTTCTACCAGGCGGAGGTGGATTTTTTTGTGACTTTTTGTGAGAATGTGCAATGTCCCCTTTGGTTCTATCTAGCTCATCCAGCTCCATTGGGTCTGGATGCCATGATGCAGACGTGGCCGAGGTTTTGTTTGTATGCCTTTCCCCCAGTAACTGTTTTGGTCAGGCAGGATATGGTTTGCAGACTTGATTTCCCTCCTCGATGGCTCTCCATGGGAGATTCCGATCAGGAGGGATCTTTTCTCTCAGGCAGGGGGCGCTGTGTTGCCCAGAGGTATGGAAACTGAGGGTATGGCCCCTAAAGGGGGCACAATTCATAGCTTTCGGTCTGTCAGCAGAGGTTGTTCAGACCATTTTTCAATCCAGAGCTCCCTCCATGAGGAAACTATACGCTTAAAAGTGGAAGTTAATCACTTAATGGTGTGGGGACCACCAGCAAGACCCAGTTAACTGCCCGGTTGGTACAGTTCTGGAGTTCCTGCAGGCCAGGTAATTTAAAAGTAAATTCTGCCCTACGTTCCTTTTCAAGAAAATGGTGTGTGACCCTTTCGTACCAAC
Organism: Enteromius unitaeniatus; assembly: GCA_032359435.1. Classification (NCBI taxonomy): domain Eukaryota; kingdom Metazoa; phylum Chordata; class Actinopteri; order Cypriniformes; family Cyprinidae; genus Enteromius; species Enteromius unitaeniatus. The sequence goes on along the minus strand of JAUMHI010000055.1, from coordinate 291,654 downwards.
TAGGCGTCTTTTGAAAGGAACCCTTTCAAATGGCTTCGCCAAAATCAGGTTGACAATATTAGCACTGTCTGCCATCGGGTGCAGTTTCACCCACGACGCTAGCCTAGCCATTCATGAATGCATGAATGAATGATCTAAAAAAAATATTAAACTCTATAAAAGTGAAACAAGGAATGTGGTGTATAATTGTGTGAAATATATGATGAAAATCAAGCAATTTCGCCAAGCAAATATAAAGAAAAAGGAGCTCGGAGTCCAGGCCAGCCCACTTATTTGCTCCTCATTCACCTCCAGAGACGCTGAGTGTCCGTGGGCGGAACATAATCGCAGCGTCTATCCAATGACCGTCTAGTTTCAAAGCACTGAAAAAAAACATTCAAAGCACCCGCACTGAAGTCAATGGACGCTGGGCTTCAACGGGGAAATGCACTGTAACGTTACGGGAATGTATGAGAAGAAAATCAAGTCAGCAGACCTGCTATATCTAAATGATTCTAAACGAACTCGTCTTTAAAATTTTACATTTTCTTACGCATTTTTAGTCAATAAATTGTTAATACAATAGTACATAATTTGACCATTAATTTTGTGACATTATAGGGGAAGCTGAGCTTCACTGTGGTGCGGTCCCGATATGAGACTTGGTGGTGGTACTTGGTGGATTCCCTCTGTTGAGCTCCGTTAGAGCCATTGGAACAGGTTCCTGACCGTCTCCTCACCATCAAGACTGTGGTCTTGTTGGTACTGGCTTCGTTCAAGAGGGTAGGGGATTTGCAGGCCTTATGAGTGGCCCCTTCTTGTTTTGACTTTGCACCCGGTCTGGCTAAAGTCTTTCTTTTCCCACAAACGGGTTATGTTCCAAAAGTCCCCACAGTACCACCGCAGCCGGTTGTACTTCAGGCTTTCTGCCCTCCTCCCTTTCGGGAGACAGACCAGGAAAGACTGCGAGCACTGGACACTTACATTGGCAGGTCTGCTCGATGGAGGAGGTCGGACCAGATGCTGGTCTGCTTCTAGGCAGACCCTGAGCAGGTGAATTGTGGATGCTATCTTCATGTCATATAAGTCCTCTGGTCTCCCCTCGCCGATGAAAGTCTGAGCTCATTCGACTAGAGGTGTGGCGGCCTCAAAGGCCTTCTTGGGAGGTGTCTTGGTTCTGGACATCTGCAAAGAATTTATCAGAATTGATCATAATAATTAACTTAACTATTTTCTTTCACCATACTCCCTAAACATAAAAAAAATCTCCTTTAAATGAAGCAAATGGGATTAAAATTGAAAACATTTCCCTCAATTTTCTATTACCCCAACCCTTGGTATTTATCACCTTTGTCTCCACAAAGAAAGAAATACCAGTAAATTTTGACCTTGTAGGGATATTTGTTATGTGTCAATTAGGGAAACAAGCTTATAAATCACACAGAATTAAGTGTTTTGAAAATCTAAAAATGGCTGTAGTTTCCTGTAAGGGTTAGGTGTAGGGTCAGTCTAGGACAATACCTCATACAGTCTGTACAGTATAAACACCATTACACCTATGAAGAGTCTCCATAAAACATGGAAACACAACATGTGGGTGAGTGTGTGTGATATCCAGACTGGAGGTCCTTCATGTCAGGACACCTTACAGAATCTGGTTCTCAGGTTTGGTCAGGACTAAGCTGAGGGTTGGAGAGATCAGTGTTTTCAGACGGGTCAGTTAGTTCTCAGTTAGTGTAAAAGTGTACTGAACTGAACTAGTACTAATTCCCGTGCTGCAGTAGTTCTTCTGCAGTCTCAGTCATTCTTTCACAGATTGACTGGGCTCTCATCAACTTTCTCTTTCACTTGCTACAGTTTCAGTTTCAGTGATGATCAAACTATCAGATTTTGTTTCACATGTAATTTCACATGTAACACGTATAAGATATAACAGGGCTAAATGCACATTACTGTTCTTCAGTCATGCACAAAACCTCATGTTTGTCGGATCACTGACACGATCACAGACAGCAACACAACGGGACAGAAGAACATGAAAAATATACTGTTTAAGGTAAAAAAAAAATAAATCTGCTGTCAGGACTAACGGCATGATCATGCACATAATAAACTTGTACTTTTTTTATGAAATCTCTTTAAATTATTTTAAAAATGTAACATAAATGTAATAAAAAACAAACAAACAAGGATATACATATATGGAAATTATATTTTTTGGAAATAAAAAAAACATTTAGATGACACTATATCTACTGATGAAAATAAATAGTACAAAATTCTGCTAAAGTGATTGTTAGTAACTTTTATTATGAATTAATTTTATTATTAACTTGTATATTATTCAAGTGCAAGACTTTAGCTGTGTGTGTGTTTGCTCTGTGTGTGGTACACCTCATGAACACTTATACTTATATATTTATACACTATTAAACAAAACAAACCACTTTTAAAATGTATTTGGACATCAAATCTGTTGCTCTATTATTGTTTAATAAAAACACATATTTCTGCAATCATACAGTCTGGGAGAGCTTAAGCACTTTTTATTCATTTATTTATTTATTTATTGTACTTTGCAACTTTCTTTCTTTTACAGAGCAGAAATGGTGATGTTTTGAAGAGCGTTAGTAACCAGTTTTAGTGAACATTGACCTCCAGTGTATGGACAAAAGCTCTGAGACATTTTAAAAACTTTATTGATGTAAATTTCCTTGCATGGCCACGTTCAGCATCAGATCTTTTTTTAGCAGTGCGGTCGGGATGCTGAAGTTCTCCAGAGCTCAAAAATCCATTAAAACTCTTTAATAGAGGTCACTTAACTGTACATACAGATAATTACATCCCTCTGCACAATATGTAAAGGTTATATAAGCCATTGCGCTTTCATGGACGAACCTTTAAGATTTTAAGAGCTATTTGTCAAACTATGGTACAATTACCTGAGATGAGAGAACAGTAATAACACTTACTTTACTTTCAAGCTAATATGAACTGATGAATTCACAGGCTGAATCTGATTCCTGTGTCATCTGGGACCAGTTGCGTAAACTCAGCCTTCATGCTAAGACTAGCATGAAATCGGGTTTTATGTTTTGGATTTAACTCAGACTAATATACATTTTTATGTAACTGAATTACAAAAAAAATATAAAAATCTTGTCTAACCCTGTCTTGTCTAGGGTTAGCCACAGTAGTCCTCTAATCTTGTCTTGGACTACTGTGGCTATGTAAGAGAAGATTCACCTGAAACAAATGTGTCTCAAATACTGTATGAAAGCAGCACACCACGTCATTCACAGAACGATACATGGTACATGTTATGGTTGTCGGGTGAAGAAAGGAAACGCTGGAGTCGAGGACTCAAAATGAAAAGTCTTTTACTATAAATAACAGGGGAAAAACAAAAGGCTACCACACACAAGTAAACATTAATCACGGACACTGAACACTCAAACAGAACGGTAAAAATACACAAGAACCTAGATAACAGAACTAGATACAGCTGGGAAACACAGGTGGGGAATAATCAACTAATAATCACACTGACACAGGAAATACCAAATAAGGACATACACCTGAAACTAAAAATGAAACCAAAACAAGAACACATGAAAACAAAACTAAGGACAAACAGAAACGTAACATCTACCTCCCCCTCCTGGTAACAACAAAATACAAAAACCAGGGAGGGGGAGTGGGTGCCCTGAAGGCCGTGAGGGCAGAGTCATAGAACCCTTCAAGGCGGATCAGGAGTCCATGGAGGACATGGCGGGTCTGGGGCCTTCGGAGGCCATGGTGAATCTGGACTCCGGGAAGCATAGGGACCCAATCTCAAAATCCCTTCCCACCCACCCTTTCCAGGACCATGCCCATACAGCCCCACCAATTTCACCGTCCCAGGAGGCCGTTTGGGATTGGCACTCCTGGCCGTAAATCAGGAACTGGACTCAGGATCAGCTCTCCTGGCCGTAAATTAAGAACTGGAATCTGGATCGGCTCTACTCACCATAAATTAGGAACTGGAATCGGGATCGGCTCTCCTGGCCATAATACAGGATCACGGCTTAGAATGTGGGGACTGGAGTCCGCGAAGAACTGGACTGGCTCTCCCTGCCATAGATCCAGAACAAGACTAAGGAACTGTGGACTGGAATCCACAGAGATCTGGCCCGCCTCTTCTGATTGCATGTGGGGAACAGTCTTAGGGGACAGTACTCCCGACCAGAACTGGGGAGTGGAATCTGCGGGAAATAGGATCAGGTTACGGGGAGCCGGCACTGGACAATCTCCTGACGTGGTATCCAGTGAGGTTTTCCATGCCCTGTTATTCCGTGGTGTTGGTATTGGCCGCTGCACTCGATGGGTCAGCGCTGTTGCTGCACCGGGATATAATAGCTCCGTAGCGGCGCAGGACTCAGATGACACTGCCAAATAGTGAGTCGAGATCTGGGCATAATAGGTGCTGCTCTTGTACAATGTTCCGGCTGCATGACATCCCACATTACTGCAGTGAGTAATAATCACAGCTCAGGTGAGTAGTTTATTCTTCTGTTCACGTAGTCAGATGAAAGGGAATCACTGTGCTTCCCAATGAAGATGAACATTAGCAGGAAGTGCACATACAGACACAGACACACACACACACACAAACGTTTTATGGAGTCTCTCCATAGGTGTAATGGTGTTTATACTGTACAGACTGTATGTGATATTGTCCTACACTGTGCCAACACCTAAACCTACCCCTTAAAGGACACTACAGACATTTCAAAGATTAAAAAAAACATTTAGTATGTTTTTTAAGGCTTTCGAATTACGTGGACCACTGAAAATGTCCTCATAAAGCACCTTCATATGGTAATACCCATGTCATTATACACACTCATAAACCACATAAACACGCACACACACTGTGTAGTGTAACCTTGCAGCCTAAAAAAAAAAAAATAACTTAAACCATTTCAACTTCCTTTCCGCTTTCTGTGACTCCTGACAATGTGTTTTCTGTTATGTTGTGTATTGTGAAACCTCACTTATATAATTTAATGGTGAAATTATTCCAAACACAGTGCTCACAGCAAATCTATTACCAGTGAAGTGATTTCAGTTTGGACAGGAGACTCAGATAAACACAGGTATTGTATGTGAGTTACATCTTACGTCTGTGGAGTCCAATCAAAACCACATACACTGTACCTACTAAAGAATTGAAGAAAATAAAAGTGTTATATATGTGTGCTTTTCACAAACAGAAATAACTGCAAAAGAAAGCTAAGTATTTCAAGAAAAAATAAATGTATCAAAAAGAATTTGTAATGCTCAGTCACGGATGAGATGGGACAACAGAAGGTAAGTGAAAAGGTAATTTATTAAACAATGAAAATAGTAATAAGCAGGGCAAATTATATATTATATAAAAACTTATATAAACATAAATAGGAGCGATCTCCTTATCGGTCTGCAGTAGGTTTCAGACGAATACAGCGATCTCCTGATCGCATAAACACAAATAGCCACGGCACTCTTTTCTCAGTCTTTACAGTGAACTATCTCAGGATCGTATCTTAGAAGTGGTGCTCTAAGGAAAAAGGTGAATAATCAAGGTGAGAATCGACAGGTGAGAGGTAATAGAGAGGTCTCACAATATGTTGGTGATCGTCAAATCGCTTTTCTTTCCTGGAGGGATGAAGCAGGTAAGTATCGTAGTCAGAGTAAGTGTAGAGCCCACAGTAACACTTAGTTATAGGATTTGCTGATTTTCCTTTATCAGGTGCTCGGTGCAGGTAAGTGCTGAAATATCCACAAAACTAAACAAAACATGAATTTCTTGACAACATGGGTACCAAGGTTCTTGAAGAGAGGTAAGTTAGAAGAGTTGTTACCTTGAGCTCAGCCGTCACTCCTGTGGTGAGTGCAGCGTTTAAGCAGCGTGCTCTATTGGAATCAGGTGTAGCTCATCGATCCTCAGGTGACTGAGATTGCGTTGTGACAGCTGAACTGGGATCAGTGAACCCCGATGGCGTGATAGAATTTAGAACAATAAAAAATAAATAATAGCAAAATATTAAATGAAACTGTTATGTTTCATGTCTGTTTAGTTCTGTTCTTAGTTTCGTTTTCATGTATTCTTGTTTTAGTTTCGGTTTATGTCTTCCTGTTTTAGTTCCTGTTTGCCCATATTGGTCCTTCCTATGTCTGTATGTAGTCATTAGTTAATTTGCTCCCACCTGTGTTTCCCCAGCTGTCCTCCATGTTGTCATTAGTCCTCAGTGTATTTATCATCAGTGTCTAACCTTTATCATCTACTCTATCATTAAGACTCCGCTGCTTCAGAGACATCACTGGAGGTAACAGAATCATGGACCTAAAACAGCATCATGACGTGGGCAGAAGAGAGACTTTTTGAGCTCCATCAGGGAGAGAGGCCATTGGAGCATTATGTGGAGGAAGTTTTGAGCCTTTTCCACCTGGTGAGTTGCAGTGAATCCTCTATTAATCTCTTCTGTTGGATGGGACACAACAACGATTTGTTTTGTTTGATTTTTCCTGAAGATTGTCAGAGAACTGTTGCATAGCTACTCACCATGAGCCGAGTTCCTTCATCTGCTGCTCCAATGCGCTTTTTCTCCCTTACCATCCAGTTAGTTCCAGTCCATCAGACACCACTATTCTCTGGCCGCTCACATCCAAGCCCGCACATCAGGAGAGCCTTTTTGAGCCCGCGTTGCTTGAGCGCTACAACAAGCCTGCGCTGCCCAAACACCTCTCCAAACCCATGCTTATAGAGCACCTCTCTGACCCCACACAGAACGAGCATCTCATGGAGTCTGCATTGCCCGTAACCTGCCACATCCTGGATCTATGGCAAGGAGAACCAATTCCGATTCCAGTTCCTGATTTTCAGATAGGAAAGCTGACTCCAGTACTCGTTTCCCAGCTAGAAGAGCAGAATCCGATTCCAGTTCCTGATTTCCGGCTAGGAGAGCCAATTCCTGTTTCAGTTCCTGAGTTTGTGCCTCCAGAGCGCCTCCCTGAACTTGCGCCTCCAGAGCACCCTCCAGAGCCTGCGCCTCCCGAGTGCCCTCCAGAACTTGCGCTTCAATGCCCACCAGACACGTCCACAGCTGAACAGCCACACAGACCATGGGCCCCTGGGACAAGGAACCTCTCCAAGAAAAATTTGGGGGGAGGGGGCAGTAGCTCCATGGTCCTGGAGGGGGTTTGGAACTGGACCCCTGTGGATCCCAAGATGTCCGGTTCTCCACTGCCACAACTGGCACCTGATCGGCCATGGGCTCCCAGGGCTCCAGATCCGCCAAGGCATCCCTGGACTCCAGACCCGCCCTGAAGGCCTTTATGACTCTGCCCTCATGGCCTTCAGGGTGCCCACCCCCCCTCCCCAGTTTTTGTGTTGTTTCTTTTGATGTTGCTTGCAGCGCAAGTATGCGCCTTTCCAGGAGGAGGAGTAAATGTTACGTTTCATGTCTGTTTAGTTCTGTTCTTAGTTTCGTTTCATGTACTCTTGTTTTAGTTCCTGTTTGCCCTTATTTGGTCCTTCCTGTGTCTGTATGTAATCATTAGTTAATTTGCTCCCACCTGTGTTTCCCCAGCTGTCCTCTATGTTGTCATTAGTCCTGTCCTGTCTTTTTATACCTGTCTTTTTGAGTTCACCCTTATTCCGCGATTAATGTTGTTCTAATGTCTTAAGTTGATTGTATTATTAAAACCTTTATCCAAACTTGTGACATAAATTAAGAAATTACTATCACTGTTAGATAAAAAAAGAAGTCTTACACCCTTTTTTAGTCACGTATAGTTTCTGAAGTTAATTGTTTTATATAAAACTAACAGTGATGTGTGAACTGATGTAAACAAGTAGTCCTCCTATAGCTGAACATATCTGATCTGAATCTAACACATTAATACAGATTCCATTAACAAAACTAAATGATGCCCTTCCGAATGCTATAAAAGTGTGAACTTAAACAGCAGTGTTAGAACCTTTAACTTGAGTAAACGCTGTCAATACTTCTATAGTTAATAAAATGAAAGCATGGATGTTTTAATAAAGAGATCCAAACGATCCAGCTGCCGCCTCTGCTTAATAACAGTGCCTTGTTCCAGGGAGGCGTGTCCAGATATTCTGTACACGCCCCCATTCATTGACTCCACCCCCGCAACTATGCTAAAAAAAATCAGAAACGTGAAGCGCAAAGGGAAATAAATCTGTATTGCGAGCTCACACTTGACTAAAAAACACAAAAGAAGCTAAGGCCATCAAAGCAAATCATTTATATATTAAGTCTTAATTTTGGTTTGTAAAAAGCACTTTTTCTCAATACTTTCATTTTCTTTTGCAAAAATTTTCTTTTGCCATACTTCAGCTCTTTTGCAAGTATATGCGGCCCTGATTTGACTCCACAGACGTAAGTCGATAAATCAAAAACCACCCGGCCTGCTGCTGTCTTTACATCTGTCACTCACAGCACATCTACAGCTTCATTATATTATCAGGTGATTTGGTTTTGGGAGGCTGAAAGTCAGGAAACTAAAACATATTTTTCCAGTTGGCATACACTTCACAAACACAATGAGGGTCGGACAGATCAACGCCTCCAAAGAGATGAACTGTGAAAACTCTCTGCCAGTAAAAACTCAATCAGTGCACTTAATCAGAGCCAGTTGAGACACATCCAAAGCTCATTTATCTGTGTCTTTGCGGTGACTTTTCACCTTTCACATCAGTGGTGTCATAAAGCAGTGAGGTGCCCGGATCATTCCTTACTCTGATTTTACCACAATTATAGGAAGTTTTCTGGCACAGTAAGAAGCTGGCATCCACTCAGAGCTGGAACAAACCACTTCAGAAACAGTTTTTGGCCGTTCCAGAACATCTCCATCTGTTTCCCATCTCACTCTGTCATATTACAATCAGCCAAATACTCTTCTTTGTGCTATTTACACTAATTAGGCCTATGCATAGTGGTTTTTTTTTGAGAATATCTCATGAAAGAAATCTGAGTTGGGAATGTCTTGTGTCTGTACAAACCATGTAAAATACCCATTCTATTGCAGTAACTGTGCTGTCTGTGAATCTGAGTGAATTTCTCAGCGTTATTCTAACACCATATGACTGTAGTGCCAAAACAACTGTACTGTAAGTGTTGAATAGTGCTGTTGTTTTTAATCTATTCTGGGTGGAAGATCTTTTTCCTATTTAGCACCCAAACTCTGGAACAATTTACCTAATACTGTTCAGGAGGCAGGCACACTCTGTCAGTGTAAATCTAGATTAAAGACAATCTTCTCTTCTCTTTACTCTGGCTTACACTTAAACAATATACACAGCTTAAATAACGAAGGAGTGGCTTCACAACAACTCTGTGACTGTTCTTGAATGGCCCAGACAGAGACCTGACTTAAACCCAATTGAGCATCTCTGGAGAGACCTAAAAATGGCTGTCCACCAACGTTTACCATCCAACCTGACAGAACTGGAGAGTATCTGCAAGGAGGAATGGCAGAGGATCCCCAAACCCAGATGTGAAAAACTTGTTGCATCTATATAATAAATAAATAATATAAATATGCAAAACTTAAAGTCAGCCCATTCTGTTTAAAATACAGTAGCTGCCTTTAATCTTAAATGGCTACAGTGATCATTGCTATAGACTGAACACAGCTGCCATTAATTCTTTTTTTTATATTGTTACTGTTTCAAAAATGGTAGTCTTGTGTGAATCACCAACCAAACACACACAAGCTTTCTGTCTTGTTTAAAGACTAGAAGTGTTTACCCTTTTACAAATGAAGCAGACACAATGATATTCTTCATACAGTAAATTATGATTACTGCAGCAGCCAGTGCATGTTTTCATGATTGTGTATGTGTTCATGCTAGCGGGGAACTAACCCTCACTGCTGGATGTGTGTGTGTCTCCATCTGGATCCGAGTGTGTGTGTGTTAATGAGAGTCATGAGCTGAGATGTTAATCAGAACTTCACAAAGCCGTTATTTGCGCACACAGTTGTTCCCCAGAGACAGTCTAATTAAGTCTGCAGTAGTGTCACATCAGACACAACACACTCCGTCAATGAAACACAATCACTCTACTCCCTGCATGCTGAAGAGTTCATCTGTGATTACACACATCTCAGAACCGCTCGTATTTCAGCACAAAATCAAAAACAAACATAAATAAGAAATTATATTCAGATCATTCAAATGTATTTACAGTTTTTCTCAATTGCTAACACAGAATGTCAATCTACGTTACACGCGTTACAGGCAGTTTGTTTCACAATCGTCATTTGATCGTGTCCAGGGAAAGAAGCTATTTTATCGCTTCACATGATAATTACATTGGTTTTCCCACATATTTTGTTAAATTTCCTTTGATCACCGTGTCTCTTGCTGAACGTGCGCTGCTGGTTCAGACATCATCCAAATAATGTGTTTATTCAACAGAAGTCGGTCCATTTCTTTGTTGGAAATGTTTTAATGACTAAAGGACTGTTTAATGACTATAATCGTTGTTTTTGTAAATATGAATGGCCATGGAGGAGAATCATAGATTGTGGGTCAGACTCTATGTTAATATTTATATTTATTTTAACAAATGACAGCTAGAATCACTTGACGTCTGTTTTGTAGCGTTTTAAAATAACAGTTTAATGTAGTAAGAAAGTGATGCTAAAATGCATGCAGATGAGGCCAGAATATGAATTTAAATTGATTAATTACGTTTAGTGTTTTCGTTCCTTTAGAAAATCACAATGAAGAAAGCACTTAAGACAATACTTAAAGTTCATATTTACAGAATTTAAAGAATATACTTGTGAAGGTGATGCTAATTATTAAACCAAATAAAATCAAAGGATTCAAGCATTCAAAATACATCTTTTATTGAGCGACAGGCTGTCATTATTAACAGATTCATGATCCAGCATATAACTCATTTTAGGGTTTTTAGACATAGAATGATGAATTCTCTATGCTGCATGAATGAAAAACAATGGTAAAAAAATACTTGAAAAAGATCATTTCTTTTCAAATGTTACTACATGAAGCATGTGACATAATAAAAAAACATTTGTTGTGAATTAGCTACAAAAGTGACTTAAACATCATTAAACTTTCATTCAGTTGTTCCTGGTTTTAAATAACGCCTGGCTCAGATGTATTTACTCTTTCAGTCAGTCAGTCAGCCACCTCTGCGTATGCTTTCTGTTCCATTTATTACACGATGAATTAAAATAGAGAAACTATTAGCTTTTCTAATAAAGTGTGTCTGAATAATCCCACGCTTCATTACGCTCCTCGTCACTTCATATTCCTCCGTCTACCGCCAACCCGGCTGAGGAGCAATTTTCAAGACAATGGCCTTGTTGAGAATGTGATGGATGTCGGCAAAAATTAATTATCCTGCTCATTACTGAGTGAGAATAAATCTTTGTCTTTTATCTGGAGACCATCAGAGCTGATAAAAGAGCCTCAGCGGGCTTCATCAGGAAATCTGTCAGCTCATCGACTCACTGCAGAATACTGTACTGAACACTGAAGCACTGCTACTGAACCAAACCACATCTGCTTCTATATCACACGGTGGATATAGAAGAGCAAAGCATGTACGTTACGAGGTGGCTAATTCATATGGCCTCACTCGATTGTGTATAAACCCCAGTGACGGGTCGTGACAAACTCAGACAAATCGTGCAAAACGTAAAATACGTATGAACTGCGTGAGATCGGGCTGAATTTGCCTTTTAGTGTAATCATGTTCTTTTTCATTCTAAAAACAAACATTATTTTGAGGAAACAAAAAGTAAAAAAAAAACATGCCAGGGTGTTAAATTGTTTTGTTACTCTCTTAAAAACAAAGGTGATTGAAAGCTTCTTCACAGCAGTGCCATAGAAGAACCGTTTTCCATTCAGTCAAAAGAAAAAAAAAATTATGTCTGTACATTGTTTAGAGCATTAAAAATAATGTAAAAACTAAATAAATAAATCAAAATGATATTTGCTAAAATGCTATGTTCTCGGTTGAGGACATGAATGAACATTCGTAGGCAAAAACAGTTGATGTTTAAAACCACCAATACATTTTTAGTATTCAATATTTTTCTTTTATCAAAATTTTTATAAAGATGATTCTCAACTATGTTATACAGAATTATTTGATAAACCATTTTTCTTTTTGTGTGTAAAATGGTAATAAACAGGTTTTATCATTATGTACAATACATCTATAAACTAAATCTAATTTGCATTGCATGACCACATGTTCATAATAATATTTCATATTTAATAGGATACTGAAATATAATTTCTTTCCCTGTTCATTTGTTATGTTTACCAAATTGAATAATAAACGTGCTTTATTTCCGATGTCCTCATATGAGGACACGTATGAATAAATTAACATCCTGTTTCATAACAGAAAGTTATAGTTTGATTTGAAACTCTTTTCCTGAGATTCCTGTTGATTTATGACACACAATTAAATAATCAGACAGATTTATATTATAATTACAAAATATTGTCATACTTCCATAAGATTGTTACAAAATATATTTCAGACATCTTTGAAGATCAAGGAGAGGGCGTGATCATGATGAAACATCCAATCATTTTTCTCTGAAAAGCCCTGAAATCCAGACTGAAAACTGTTTGAGTGAAATACATGATCTAAAAGCTGAATAAATAAGCTTCATATTGGTGTATGATTTGGCCGAGATAAAACTATATGAAAATCTGTAATCTGAGGTAGTAAAAAGAAATATTCTGATGTTTACTAAATGCCTATAAATGCTTAATCCATGGGCAAACCAGTTCATCTATCGGTCAGAATTCACCTAACCACGTGCTATCATGAAAAAGTGTGTGTGCTGAACACAGTGGCTGCTCTAGTGGTTAATCATAAATCAGAAGTAAATGATTTTGACAGAGCTGAGCATTAGAGCTGTGATGTGTATTGACTGTCTGACTGTTAGCACACTCTACATGATGCGACATACACTCGTGTTCAGAAGGAACACTCACACAACACACAGCAAAGTATCTGAGAGATGAACTCATGCCTTCAACACTCATGCCACTGCAGAGAAGCATCTGCTGTGTTCAAATAAGGCTATGACCAACTGCTATTGTATTTATGCTACCCTGATTTATGACGCATTAACTTAATATTTCAATCTAGTAGATTAGGCAGTACTGAAGATGTTCTGCTCTGAAATAAATGAATATATCAGTTTCTTCTGCTGTGTCTCTCCATGAATACAGAAGAAAAGGTCACTACATCCAGACGGACAGATCAAACTCCACACACAGGAATTACTGAAGTGGACAAAAGTAATGCCACCTCAAAGAGTAAAGCTGAAAATACTTAAAGCTGAAACTATTTAACAAATATCAGAAGTTGTAGTGTTCCAGACAATTTTAATCTGCTGTCATTCACAAGACGTTCCTCTGAAGTAACTCACAAATGTGAACAAATGTTTACATAAACTGAATGTTTGGGTTAAATAGCCTTGGTGAAATTGGTTTTCACTGCAAACAGCACTATGAACATTACACACATTACAACTATTAACATTCCATTAGGATTTATTGGTTTTACCAAGTATTACCACATTACCAGTAGAGACCCACAGGAACATTAGTTTCCACTAAAACCTGTACAATTGCCATTATCACTAGTAAAAGCATTACACATTTTGAGATAAAAAGTCAAAAGCCCAATTGCCTTTGATTGATTGTCTCAACAGGAATACAGTACATTCTCTTTCCTGCAGTCAGCTGAAAAACGTAAAATCAACACATCAGCAGTGTTTATCTCAACCTGGTCTCAGAAAATATGTACCTGTACCTGTATAAAAATATGTACATTTTTGTTAATAACCTTGCTGCACATTTTGGCTCAGTTTTAAAGAGAAATGTCCACTGAGTGGCGCTAAAGCACAGGTTACGTGAACCCTGGCACATTTTATTACACTAATATAGGTATGTATTGTGGTGCTTCAGAATTCAAATAGCTGTGGAGCGTTGCTAAAAGTTAAAGCTCTATCATGTTGGAAATATTTCCTCTACCAAATCAACCCTAAACCTACCTGATAGTGTTAACAAATACTAAAACTGTTATAAAAACACATTTGTTGATGCAACCGTGTCATTTCAACTTCCTTTTACACAGATCTGAAGTGTTTTGCTGAAACGTAGTTACACAGGATTGAACCAGAGCTCATCTCTGTACTCCGTGAGCCACCGAACAAACCTACCGTCTGAAAACGCAGAGATATGAAGCTGGATATGTGTGATGATAACCAGAATATTAATATTGTTTTGATAACATGAATATTGTCATAATATGATATTCTTCAAGTGATTGTGTGAAAATTGTCAGAGTTTTACTGCCTCTAGTGTTCATTTCTTTTAGAAACTGCAGTGATATGTACTTATTGGTACGTATTTCATGTCTCACTAAAAGGGCTCTCAGGTACAGTGTGGTTATGCCATGAGACCAGGAAGGATTATCCACCTTGCTTTTCATGTAAAAATTGGCAAATTCTATAAATTCTACGAAAACGCTAACTTAGCTGCTTGATATTGCACATTGGTGTGTCTTCCCATATAATTCTAATGTATTATCTTAAGTATGAGCTCTCTGGTTTTGTAGTGCTTTACCGTATACTGCACAAGGTGGACACTTTGAGGGAATCGGTCCACAAGCTGCCTATAGAAGTGTCTGCACGTGAACCCCGAGAGTGTCTGTATGAGGAGATGTTATCGGTCACTTCACAGCGCTGCTCTATTTAAAGATCTGCTCAGCTGTTGCTCCAGAGATGCTGGGGATGATACAGCATGATAATGGCACTATTCCACGCTCGTCCTCTCACCGCAGGCTGTGTCTGAGTATATCTCATGTTTTATCCTGATAATGCAGCTCATCTGCTGGAGCTCTGGGCTGAGTTTACTGATGTCCCTGCAGATCTCTGACAGATCCTCTGTTTGTTCATCAGGAACATTTGCTCCTCTTTACCAAAATGTGTTACTTCAGACCTGTGTGCCTCTAGAAGCTTGTGTTCTGCAAGTGAACAGTCTGTGTGTTTTTGTATCTGTAGCAAGCACATTGAAGATGAATATGAAAAAAAAAAATGCTTATGAAACCTTTTGGACCTTAACACTAACTTGCTCTATTATTTTTCTATCCGATCTGTTTTATTTTTATTCTATAATTTAAAAACAAAAAATCCCTACGTGTACTGTGTTAAGATAACAGAGACTTGTTCTAGCACTTGCTTATCATTGCTCTTTTGCTGATTTTGATGGCTTCTATTGTCCTCATTTCTAAGTGGCTTTGGATAAAAGCATCTGCTAAATATCGAAATGTAAATGCATTTACATTTAAAAGAAGGTGTTTGCTGATATCACAACATCCCTATGCATTTCATCTATAAATACCTCAGCATAGTTCATAGTTAATTCATGCTTATCGATGTTTAAATGCTAATAAATAAATTCTATAATATATTATAATACCAAAATGCTGATGATAATTGTTAGAGCTTGAGAGCAGGATGGTATTTGAGATCAGCAGTGTGTGAAGACTCTCCTTTCACAAAATTCTCCCCGTGCAAAAACCTTGCAAGATTTCAATGCAAATCAGCTGGGTTAACTGAATTACACTGTTATTTCTTGACATATTCTTGAGTTTTAGAGCCCCTTCAGCGTCTGAGAGAGACAAATCATCTGCCTTTGGCACTTGGGCGAAACAATAAAGGTGCATGACAGTCTCTGCCCACTCGTGCTGATGATGAAGAGGAGGATGAGGATGATGTGTGCGGGGGATCAGATAAATGTGTGTTCTGCTGCTGTCAGAAGACGAGCTGGAACGAGGCTCTCGAAGCGGCCCATCATTCATCGACGATGAACGCTCATTAGCAGACGAGCTCCTATCTCAGCTCCTATTATCACGTGACACGGCCCTGACCGTTTATATCCCGGCTGAGTCTGATTTGCACAACCTTACCGACTCTCTCTTTTCACTCTTACACACTCTCTCATCTATAGTCACATCCAGTAGGATGACCATCGATAACAAAGCAAATGCAAGTGAACTGTTCTCAGATCAGCACTTCAGGACTTGTGCTCTAGTTTAGTGGTTTGTGAAAATGCAACATCTGCTTCATAAGGCTGTGCTGCAATCAATCATAAACGCATCATTAACGGTGAATTGTTGAAGGCACTGGCTCTGCTTACATGCATGTACAGTAGGCTCACTTCCATCAAGTTTCATGCTCATGCACAATGGTACTACTGTATAATCAAGAACTAATTAGGGCGGCATGTGCAAGTGTCGTTGTTTCTAAGGATTCATGTATAGTAATGAGAGAGATGAGCTGAGTGTTGTGTAGCCTCAGGGAGCATTAGAAAGACACGGCGAGGTCACGTTATCCAGACACAAGTCGTGAGAGCTGATTCTCTTTTGATTCCTCTGCTGTGTGAAGCTGTGCAGTCTGTTGTTTGCTCTGCAGAGCTGGCTTTATCCTGGATGTGTGCACAGAAGAGGCTGTGGGGCTGGAGGCTGGAACAAGAGCTCGCTTTCAAACAAACCCACTCTTCCATGGGCTCCAGGCACAAGGCTGACAGAGAAAACACTTTCTGGCACCCCTCCAGAACTTGCTGACCACAGACAGCTACTGCTGGTGCGCAAACACCACAGATCTCCTTTTAGACATTTGAGCGGCGCTAGATCATCTGAGACCGCAACACAGACAGAACTCAGCTAACAATCAAGATTGCGGTATCCAGGGAAATCAAATCAGTGAATATGATTTTGCCATAAATGTGCAACCTTAGTCTTAAAGGTGTGATTTGTATTCTTCCTTTTCTTTAGTGTGGTATGTAGCTGTTTGTGCGTGTATAAGATCTGCAGAGCTACAAAGCTCAGTCTCCAACAAAAGGATTTATTCTATGTAAAAGAGAAGGCCGATCCAGAGCACTCCCCCCACATCTCCACGTCAGGATGTGGTAATATTTGCGTAACGCAGCCCAAATGTTCACACAGACAAAGAAGGAGTGGTATCAGTAAGGCAGGAGTGTTGAGGCAGTCATGTCAGGAGACGCTGTGTATTTCTGTGCCAAGAGAACAACACTTTATTTGGCTTCTAAATGCAGATAGGAATCATTATGATTACGTATAACAGAACAGCGCAACCCAGATGGTCATGTTTGTGCAACACTTTTTATGGACGACAGATTTGATAACCTAGAAGAATACAAAGGCTTCTCAGTCAGCGACTATAAATACAGTATGTGTTGTTATTAGTTGAAACGGGTCAGATGATGTGATTTTAAGTGTTCCTTTCTCTTTGGAAGGTTACACGCTAAGATTAATCCCTAAGAAAGAGATATTTATAAGATATGTTTATATATGTTTATGTTATATATTATGGCCTAATGGGGAGGGAGTTGGACTTGTAACCTGCCTGTCCGGCAGGGATTGTAGGTACTTTACAGATGAAAACTTGACAATTTACTAATGCGATTCATACAGTAGTGTGTAGCTATTATAAAGCGTTACCCAACAAATAAACAAAATAGTGTTCTTTTTAGCAACATCATGTCACCCCTTTAAGTATTTACTATTGCAAATACATACGAGTGCTGTCACAACTCAGCACTCTTTTGGGTTTGAACTGATTATAAAACTACTAAGGACATTATTAACCGCCTTTACAATTATTTTCAAAGCTGAGCTTGCGATCGTTGAAGGGGCATTACATTTCTGATGAGAGATTGTGGGGTTCATCCAAACACAATGCACTGTATCAGCTGGCCAATAAGAACAGACTGTGCCTGTAAGGAGGAGGGGCATTAGGGAAAGCCAGGGGATAGAGGAGTTTTAATAATGTACAGTATTTTGAATATTAAAGCATGTCAGCATATTCTGTTACCAAATAATGATCTTTACAATAACATTATATGACCCCTTTAACAGCTCCAGCAGTGCTTCTCAGCTCTGGAGATCCAGCGTCCAGCAGCCTTCAGCTCCAGCCCCGGTCAAACACACCTGATCCAGCTGACCGAGGTGTTCAGACAGGCTTCAGACAGGCGCGTCTGATCAGGATCTCCAGGGTCAGAACTGAGAAACACTTAACTACAGTTTATGTGGCAAAACTGGGTCTGTATTCACAAAACATCTTGAACGATTCATGAGAAAATCTTAAAATAATGCATGTGTCAGTCCAAAATTTAGGACAGCTACATTTTCACAACTTCACAAAGTGGTTTAGCGCTAACCGAAACTAAACGTTAACGGTAGTTAAGAGGACTCCTAAGTCAACTAATCACAAACTGTCCTAAAATAGTTGTGTCCAGTTTGTTTTTCTTTGAGGTTTGCATTTCTTACTATCAGCCACGATTATTCTACTTTATACATATTCACTAATTGTTTACAAGAAGCACACATGTAAGAGGCTGACAATTAGCTGAACACTTGTTTAATTGGTGACACTTCGGCCCAATCCCAATTCTATTTTCTACCCCTCCCTTGAAATGAAGTGGAAAGGGGAAGGGTTAAATATTTTCCCCTAAGAAATGGGACACCACTACTACACTGTTTATATGTCATCATCCACTGTCACTAGCTCCTAACCAGTGTTGGGAGTAACGTGTTACAAAAGTAATACATTACAGTAATATATTACTTTTAGCTGCAACGCAGTAGTGTAAGGCACTAATCAGGTTTCAGTAATATTTTACTTGGTACATTTTCAGTAATGCTTGCGTTACAACACACTCATTGTTGAAATTTTAATTGTTCAAAAAACAGCAAGACACCACATTGACGTATAAAAAATGCCGCAAATCAGCTGTATTTTCTGTTAAATGAATACTAAAGGACAGCTTCTAATAAATACAGTATGTGTAGAGCGATTTATTTAATTGATCTCGCTCTCGCTGGGGTAATCTTCTATGTGTGATGTGGTCAAGAGAAGGCGTATTTAGGGCAGGTCGCGAGGCTTCTGGCCCAACAGTGGAAATTATTTCAGCCTCTGTGTCCGAGGCTAATAGCTCCGTCCCAGCTCGCTCTGGACAGTGGTCCTTCTACCAAAACAGCTCATACTGTTTCAGCTATTAAAATAGTTCAAATTTTTGTATAATGGCAAAATAATAATATTTCGGCTAAAGGTAAGAGTAATACCTCATTAAGAACTTTTATTTGTGTGTCCATGCAAAAAAATAAATAAAATAAATAAAAAATCACAAAAACCGAAACTTAACGAAAAAAGACATGAATTAAAAATGCTTTAAATGACCACTTAACGAAATAAAAAAGAAATCAAAAACAAATCCTCTTTCATTATAATATAATCCATAAAGATGACTTAAGGTGCATCAGAGGAGATGGCGAGTCAGGAAATTTGTCTTCAGAAAACACCAAAAAATTTTAATATCTTCCTACTATTTTCCTTGGACATATTCCTGGTAATTAAGCTACTTTTGCAGTTGCTGTGACAAGCTTTAGTTTATTGCATGTATTTGAATGCAGCTGCACTGACGGTGCGCTCTCTGTAGTTATGTTGGTGAAAGTAACTCAAAAGTAATACAAGAGTCATGTAACGCATTACAATTTTTACAAAATTGTTATAAAAAACCTTATAAATGACAAAAATCACTTTCATTTATGGGTCTGCTTGCTCGAGTGAGCAGCCATGTTGGAAATTTCTCTTAGCCCTTCGCTTGAAGCGAGGTGCCAAAAAATCTTGGTTTGGAAGGCTATCTTGCCCTTACCCCTACCCCTCCAACCAAAAGAGAATTGAGACACCCCTACCCGTGAACGCGCTGAACGGAGGGGTAAAATGTGACAATTTACACTGTTATTTTTAAACCTGAATATGGCATCGTAATAAAACGCTCTACAATATTTATATGAATAAATCTCTGACTGAGACCCTCAGCCAATCACTGTGTGGACCGTTAATAAGCATGCAGACATCATCCATAGCAACAAGGTCAACCCGCCCTTTTAGACAGTAAAACTAAATGTGTACAGACCTGTTCTTGCCCTTTTATTATAAAATGCATTTATCTCAGCGGCTTGAGTGTGTCTGTGCTGGACGCCCTGACGGATTCTCAGCACTAGCTTATCCGTGACACAGCAGATCACTGATTAGGGACAGGTTCTGTCTGCTCTCTCAGATCATTACCTGTGACTTTGAGCTCTGTGGTCCGTCTCACCACCCTGCTGCCGTATTTGAGCTCACAGGTGTAGTTCCCTCCGTCGTCCTCTTGCACCTCGGGGATCCAGAGGCTGGTGGTGTTGATGATGATGGAGCTCCTCCACTCTTTCCTCTGGCATTCCTGAAGAAACACATCACATTCATACGCCTTACACTCACTCATGTCAAACACGTTATCCTAAACCTCACTGATGCTTTGAAAATAACAATAGGTTTGTTGATCGAAACACACGTAATCAAGCTCTTCAGATGGACTAGGAGCCTCCTCTGGTTTGAGCTAAACTCCAGAGGTTTAGGGCTGGGAGTAGAGGCAGGAGAGGTGAGTCTGTACCTTGTACCAGGTCATGATGGGCTGCTTGTAGGGTGCAAGGTAGTCATCAATGTCAGGGCAGCTGACCATTTTGCTCTTGGTGATCTCTGCATTCTCCTGGTACCGTATCCGGCTGCTGAAGCAGAGTCCCTCCTCGCTCTCCTCCACCATCAGAGACATGGACACCTTCATACAGTACGTGGAGTTTCTGTCAAGAACCAGACATCAGACAGGTCAAGACTTCTCACATACAGCATGTGTCCATTCAAAGAAATAAAATAAGATGTATGCATAATCTGAAAGCTTAATAAATAAACATTCCATTAATGCAAAAAAAAAAAGCAAGCAGCACAGTTACATGTATAGCAATACAACATTAATACTCTGAATGGGTCAAATTATACATGTTTAATGCCAAAATCATCAGGATATTAGGTAAAGATTATGTTCCATGAAGATATTTTGTAAGTTTCCTACCATAAATACATAAAAACATTTCTGATTAGTAATATGCATTGCTAACCTCATTTGAACAACTTTAAAGGTGATTTTTCTCAATATTTAGATTGTTTTGCTCCCTCAGATTCCACATCTAATAGATGTATCTCAGACAAATATTGTCTGCTAACAAAGCATACATCAATGGAAAGATTATTTATTAACTTTCAGGTTGATTTATAAATCTCAATTTCAATAATTTGACCTTATGACTGGTATCTGCAGGAGAGACGGACAGAGATACAGGGACTGAAACTCACTTCTAAAAGCGTTTCTGACAGAATGAGGGTTTAAAATAGCCCCATCTTGCACATTTATTCATTTTTTTTGTCACAATGAGAAGGACGTATAAAGTTTGTTGTTTTGGCAGCTTTGTTTTTAACAAATGCTCTGAACAAATACTAGCTGAGCTGTTTAGCACATTCTGGTAGAGTGTCTCTTTGAAGATGTTTCTCTCTGTTTTGTATGTATGAGGGAGAAGTGTATAATTTAGGTTCTATTACAGTATCTGAAATCATCTCTTATGGGATTTGCTTCACTATAGTGAAGAATAACTAGTCTCTGTGGGCTTCTGAGCATTTGGAAACACTTAATGACATGAATGTGAACATGAAGCTTTCTCCCTGTTTCCAGAAATCTCTAGCTTTTTTGAATCTGTCTACTGCATTGATCCTCTTTTATTCAGAGCTATAGCAGAAGCACAAGGCTTGGCCGCGATGGTGAAACACAGCAATTACTGGTACATTGGATATAAACAGTTTAGTAATTATTAACATGGCCACCGCTCCATCCTTGTCTTCTTCTTTTATCCCACAAGCAGCACACGGCTGGATTAATTGAGAGTTGTGTTGGGCCGTTCTGTTATGAAAGAATCCAGTAACTCGTGTCATAATGTTCAAAGGGAATCAATTAATGATGAAAAATACAGCGGATCTGAAAATGAGAATACATCTGCATACAAATAGAGAGAGCTTTTCTGAGAAGGCAGTGTCGAGATGAAACAAACGGTATCCCACGCACAGGAAACGTCTCATTAAACACGCACATATGCATATATCAGTCAAATACTGTAAAAATGCCTCGATGTCAGGAAGTCCCTCGATCAGACATCGACATATTCCAAACAATTCACAAGCCTCACATTTAATTAATTCACTGACGTGAAGATGAAATGTTCTGAAGCCGTCCAGAAATCCACACAAAGTGATTTATTTGTGTGCCAGAGCAGAGCTATTACTAGTAGCAGTGAAACACACTGATCGATGAAGATGAGAGATGGCATCTGCTGTGACGCGGATCAATGGGGTTATTTGAGGCCTGATGACACTGAGGGTGGACGAGCTGCTGACCGCTTCAGACAACTGGTTAGTGCTCTGTGAGCCTTTCTCAGCCTGAAGAGAGGAAAAGATGTTTCCAGCTAACACCATCTGCCCTCTCTTCAGCTGCTAATGAGAACATTAGGCTAGTGTTTGAGCACTAATGAGGCTTTAGTCATCCAGTTGTGCTGCAGATCCTCCAGACCAGTCACACACACACACGACTGGAGCTGATCAAACACAAGTGACTACATCGGTTTTAATACTATTATTATTATTATAGAATCTGTTCATGTAAAAAAGACTCCATTTAATGAAACGCCATCAAGACATGAATTTAAGAAATATGCATTTATTTAACCCTTTACGTACACGAGTTCTCTGTCTATCATTACAGGTGATAGCGTTCATCAGCACTGATTGCATTATTGTGCTCTGTGCTGGTCATTAGCTGCTGCGGTGTAATGGCTTAAACTGTATTGAACAGGGCTGTATTGATTGTTGTTCTTCTTTTCTGACTGTGTTGCTCTGCATTACTCCTGCATCAATGAGAGCAGCTAAACACGTGGACGAGCTGGTCCAGCACACGTCAGGCTGGGGCAGATTCATTTCAATATCCTCTGTGTGTCTTCATTTTCATACTAAAGGAGGACTGGGCCATCTAAACAGACCTGCTTAGCTGTCAAAGGCAAAGCTTCTCTGAGAAACAGAGTTTCCAGCTAGCATCAGAAAGACTTCTGCCGGCGGATGTGGAGGATCAGACCGTCTCGTCAGGACCGAGCTGAACTCATCTGGACTGGACAGCCTGTCACAGAATAACCTTTAAAAACTTCTGATTCTGTAGGTCTTAATAAAACATAGCTCCAAACTCTGCCTGTGCTCTTGTGCTGATCTCTCCAGTCCTGCACGCACAGAATAAGCTCTATTGTTATTGGCACACAGTGTGGAAGGACAACCACATCCATTTTCATCTAGATCGGAAGGTTTACGGAAACATGAACATTGAAAAATGTGTAGAATGTGTATTCGTAGGGTCAGAGTTACTAACAGAGTCCAACGGTGCTGACTGTTTGGTGTAAAAAAATAAATAAATAAATGAAAACCTTTTCCATTTCAGACACAGCCATTATGGGAGGAGAGTATTTCAATGAATGATACAATTAGGCCTGAGGTAGTCAGTTTTCTTCGTCCAAAAAGCATGTCTGAACCCATTGTGTGACCATTTTGAGACTTTCCTCTCCCATCAGCACTTGTTTTATGGGATACGGGCTCTTAATGTGTGTCTGCTGGTTTTCAGAGGACAATAACCTGCTTCTCCTGCAGTCTCAGTTCCCCTCAGGCGTGGAGAGAGATCACGGTTTACAGAGAGCTGACAGCACACGGTTAATTGCAGCTTTGAAGAGGGACGGAGATGAAAAGCAGGCATCTCAAGCTTCTCGAAATAGATTCTAGCAATGGTTCAGGTCATCATGAGATGATTTGCCAAATTCATTCATACATGGTTTTCAATTTTACATTTCGTGGCTCATCAAAGAGGGCTCATCAGGTGCTGAATGATTTAAATGAATACGAATGTAGTTCCTTTCACATAGTAATACAGTTGTTATACATGTGTTTAGAAATATCCCATTACCTGCTTACTTCAGAGATATTATAACATACCATCGTTAACTACATTAAATGGAACTGTAAAACAGGCACACAATCACATGAGGACATATGTTAAGCTTGAACATATACATATGAATGAATTAGAAAAAAACACAATTTCAAGATCAAGATTTACACATTTCATATCAACTCCCCATAAACCTTTGTAAAAGAGATGTAGGTTTCTATGATCATATACTCTATTAATGGTATTAACACCAATCTGTCATTCTGTCAATCTATCACTGCATGTGAGGGTCTAAGAATATACAAGAGTTCACTGGCTTAATTAACTAATCACTTCATTAAAGTACTTTAATAAATGTGTCACTTTTAGCTATGCGAGTCATTTTCTTCTATTGTCCCTGTAGGCAAATTAACAAGAGATATAAGGGCTAAAAGTACTGCATGCATCATTTAAGTGAATAAATGAGAGAGTGACATTTGTGGCACTCTTTCCCCTTCTCATCTTAAATAGCTCAATTATCCTGGTCTTATGAAGAAGATTTACGTCAATCCTGATCACCAGTCCCTGACTTTGATCAGCTGCACACATGCTGGTGTTTGTGTGAGGTTGTGTGCTGGAGATGCATTGGTTGTGGACTGATGAGAACGAGGGCCAGCAGCTGCACTCACTAACACACTGTTTGTTAATATAATATCCCTAACCTATTTTTATCCTAATTCCTTCCTATAATATTCTCTTTCTCACTGAACTATTCATGTCATCAAACAAAGCTTCATTAATTATTGTCTAATTATGGACATATACTTGTTTCCCAGACAGCAGACGTCTAGTCCTTCATCCAGAATCACTCTAGACCCTGCAGAAGCTGTTCTTCTTTAGTTTCTACAGGGTTCAGCTCAGGACTGGGTGAGACATGGCAAAAGTTTCATTTTGTGCTCAATGAGCCATTTTTCTGTTGTTTTTGAGGCTTGGATGGTGTTTGGATTGTTGTCCCAATGGAAGATCCAAGCATGGCCCATTATAAGATCTCTAACAGATTATTTTTTTATATCTTTTGGTAGAATCCATGATGCCATGTGTCTGAACAAGATGTCCAGGACCTCCAGCAGTAACAACATCAAAAATACAGCAGTATATTTAACCGTGGGCATTATAGACTTTTCATCCCTGTTTGTTTTTGGATAGCTAGGAGAATTTTTCTTGAAGCCGTCCAAAACATCACGAGCTAATGTTGGCTGTTTTAAGGTTTTCTGACCCCGAGACTCAACTATTTTATGCAGTTCTCCAGCTGTGCTCTTTGGAGTCTTAGGTCACTCAGACTCCTTCTCACTGTACATTAGAACCATATTCATACTTTCAGTCTGGTGACGGTTCAGAGACCTGGGGCCTCATGTATCAACGCTGTGTGCGCACAAAAACGATGTGTACGCCAGATTTCACGCTCACCTTTGGATTTACTAACAATGAAATTAACGTGAGAATGTGCGTTGGTCCACGCCAACTCCATGTCTGGCGTACGATTATAATATTGCATTTATGCTCATAATCAGCAAGCTTAATCGTATTAACAATACAAATGAAATATTGCCGCTCTGACCAGTCTAACAACTGTTTCAGCTATTAAAATTAAAGTTTAGTTTTGTGTGTAATGGCAAAATAATTATTTTTCGTTTCGTTTTTCTCAATTTAGAAAAATGTTTGGAACATTTTTGTTTGTTAAATAACCTATACGTTTTTGTTTTTTAAAAGTAACGACCAAGCAACCAGCCTTTTCAAATCATCATACTCATACAGCCTACATACTAAATGAATTCATGCATATAAAAATGTTTTAATATTAAACCTCACTATAATAAAAGTACGCATATGGTGAAAAAAACCATACATGTGCCTTTAATGTTTGTGTTCTCTGCTGGTTTAGCGGTAGATTAGCTATTTAGTGTTTTGAGGATGCAGGTTCTAATCCACCCTCGTCTTTTTTCTAATTAAAAACAAAGCGCTGTTCATTTAAGTGATTGTATATCAAGAGCAAGGGCACGTTCGTGTGAATGTTTGTTTTTGTGCTTTTGTGAAGACACACATAACAGTGAACACGATCGCTCCTCATAACACATTTCAGCACCTGCTATTTGAAACAGGCCAACCAATTTATTATCTAATTGAAATGTTTCTTTCTTTTAGGCACATTTAAGCAAAGTTGTTTGTTTTTATTGTGAGTGTAGACCTAAATAAAAGTAAATCCACTCGACCCCACCGGAGCATCTCGTGGAAACATCTGTTATTCGTGCTGAATAGACTTATGGTGCGTTTAGTTTCTTTTTAAATACATTAGTTTTGGCAAGACTTTTATAATCTTTATAATGAATGCCATTAGTCTATAATTTGTGCTTTATTATATGATTTGTAGTCTTATATAGCCTAGTTGTTGGAATTGAAATTAAAAAGCTTTAATTGCGTAATTAGCCTAAAAGCCTAATTAATTAAAAGCTTTAATATTCTTAATGCATAGATTATTTTTTTGTCTGATCCATTGAGGGCTACTTGTTTGTTTGTTTGTTTGTTTGTTTTTCCCAGTTGTTATTAACTCCAGAGGACAAACTTGCAAATAACAAGGGTTATCTTGCAAAATTTTCTCTAGTCTACACCGATAGGAGCACCTCCAATTCACACTCTGTCAATTTTCTCTTCTTGTTTGCTTGATTTTACCATTTTGTTTTTTTCAAAGTGGAGTCATTACCATATTTATACGGGGGAGGAGGCAGGGAGGGGTTTAGCACTCATGCATGTGCGCTCAATTTCACGTTCATTCGGATGTACAAAGAGAACATGCACAAGTTTCCGCGTACGCAGTGTTTCATACATCTGAATGTGTTTGTGCGTACACACATTTCCAGCTTTGTCCATACGCAATGTTTTAGAATTAAATATACTTTGTACATGAGGCCCCTGGCAGTGGTGGAATGTAACGAAGTATTTGTACTTCGTTACTGTACTTAAGTACATTTTTACGTATCTATACTTTACTTA
>JAUMHI010000055.1:242893-258213 GCA_032359435.1 Enteromius unitaeniatus | reverse complement strand
ATCAGCGGTGTCGGGAGGTGTGGTTGTGAGTGACTGATCGGCTGTGTTAGGGGTAACACAGTCCGATCTTGTGACAGTCCCCGATACAAAACCGCTGCAGTGTTTTAGGTATGACGCACCGACACAGAGTTCAAATGATTTTCAACAATAGCTTCATCACGTCCAGTGTAGACAGAATTAAGCTCTAGTGGAGACTTAAATGATTTAGATTTGAATGATCTATGGATAATTTGTTTATTCAAATGATCCGAAATGCAGTGTTTGGCTAGCAGCAAGACAACAGAGCAATGACATCATATCATTAAAAAAGACACCTGACGAAAAAGTTTTAAAAAATTCTGCACGATTATAAGGAAACAGCCAAGTGAACCAAAATGATTCTCAAATATTTATATTAAACTGCTTCTCATAATTAATTTGTAGTCTGATGGATCAACTAACACTTCTGTAGCATCAAAAGTGATTAGATGCACTCTTCTGTTAGCAGCTTTTAATAACTATAACTAATGACTATTTTTTCACAATGCTTGCTTGTCTCTGGTTAAATTTCGATAAATCATGTGTAGTTTGTAGCTCGCCGAGCTGGATTCAAAGTAGTTTCCCAGCACTGTAGAGGAGCTCTTC
This sequence comes from Enteromius unitaeniatus, assembly GCA_032359435.1. Classification (NCBI taxonomy): domain Eukaryota; kingdom Metazoa; phylum Chordata; class Actinopteri; order Cypriniformes; family Cyprinidae; genus Enteromius; species Enteromius unitaeniatus. The sequence goes on along the minus strand of JAUMHI010000055.1, from coordinate 257,589 downwards.
TTCAGATAGCAGACGTGGATTAGTTAGTGTTGTTATGAGCAGACAGACTCAATGGTATTAGTAAACCCTTCATCAGATCCAGGACAGCATGACATCGGCTCCCTAATCAACAAATAATTGAAAAGAAAGGGAATACCTATTACAATCAAATAACATTCAAATTAAAAACAGAAACAGACTCTCAGTTTAAATTGTATAATCCTCTGAAACTGGAGGTAGATTAAATCCCAGAGCAAGAATCAAACTGTATTAACTTCACAGAAGCACAGGAAGACGCAGTGAGAAGATCTTCACCCTCAACACAAATACATTCAGAGAGAAGCTCACGACTCAAACAACAGCATCACTCTCTCAATACAGTCTGAGCTATTGCACACACACTACTCCCTCAGTAAACATACCACTGAACATGACAGATGAAATATAATACTACATAGAGCTCTCCTGGAGTCAGCGGCACTGGTGAAGCCAGCATACATGTCTTGTTCCTTCTTACAGGTCCAGGACACTGTAATGCACACAGAACTCCTCTGACTCCTGCCAGAAGAACATGCCGTCCTTCAAACACATGACAACTACACACAATAAAGCACCACACACACTTGCCCAACTGCCCTAGAGTTACAGTGCTATCTGTGTGTCTCAGAAAAAAATAGAAATCACTAATAAAATAGTTGAATTAGTGAATAATCAAGGACTCTCAGAGAAGAATGAGTCTCTGAATATTAAATATATATTAAATACATTTGGACAAAAAAAGGATATAAATATATAATAAATGATTTCCACTATTAGTGCCACACTCGGTGTAGGTTGTGAGTTAAACACAAACCGTAATAAGGCAGATGGACAAAGGTACAAACACTCAAGAAGTAGCCATAATACTTGATACTTAAAACTAAACAAGCTGAAGAAAGAAAGGATGCGGGACAAGGAGCAGCTGCTTTGGCAACAACCTGTCACACCACACCCAGGAAAAATGGCAGGTTGGATCCATGTGCAATGTTTATTTAGAAAGGTCAACAGGCGGGGTCAAAACACAGCAAACAGGTAAATTAGAGGTGAGGCAATCTCAAGGTCAGTAAACAGGCAGGAAGTTCGAATTGTAGTCGAGTTAAAAAATACACGAGCAGACAGATAAACACAATAGAAGCGCTCTGCATAGTCTGCACCTGTAGCGGTGATCAGTCCAAGGTGCGTGAGCAAAACAAGTCCGGGTGGGAACTAATATTCGGGAGAGGGTTCCCGCTGGTGGACAGAGCCACAGAGGCGCGGCTCGTGACAGTCACACACACACACACACACACACACACACACACACACACCAGATGTTGCACATTTGTGTAAATGTATATTTTTCTATTAGTGGTAGTAGTGTAATTTTTTTACACCAATTGTACCCTTGGTTGTGTGGTAAAAAAAACAACCGGGCCAAATGGCCCCTCTCTGGGAGTTCTAGTGTTAAACAGGACAAGATTAGGGAGAACAGGTGAGGGACACAGGTGGAGCGGGTAAACTAATCTACTAAATGAGAATAGGAACAAGGCCAAATAAGGAAAAACAGGAAGTAAGAAAACAAAACCAAAACTAACTAGCGACAGATGAAAACAAAGACATAAAGCGTGACAATTAGCCTGCGGTTTGTAGTGAAAGCAAAGATGTCTGAAATGTACATTTAATTCAAGGAAATATTAAATAATAACCCCATTTATTAGAATAAGTATTAGAGTATCTTGTCCGAAGCATCTAATTCTATCTTTTCACTTTGAAATAAAAACAGTAATCTGAAAACATTAACATTGATCCACAAATCCGTCATTAATAAAAAAAAACTCTAAACTCAGTGTCATAGATCCGGTTTTCCAGAGTCAATCAGATGTGTGTGGCTTATCTTACCCTGCTACAGTTAACAAGGGCACCCAGCAGACACCTTCAGTTCAGCTTGACCTCAGGCTTCAATATCATTTTAAAACTCAGTTAGGACAGCAATGTCTTCCAGTGGGAGAAAACATAAAGCTTTAATCGCACACTGAAACTGGATTATTGTATATGTAGGTCAAAATGTTTGAATCTCATCATGTCAAGTTCTAGTGGTGTGTGTGTGTGTGTGATGTCTGCTGAGGTCCAGAGCTGATTTCAGCACACACTTGATTTGAGTCTGAGGTGCTAATGACCCACCTGAGCACACAAGTGTAAAATCCATTGTCCTCCATCTCTGCGGAGCGGAACCAGATGGAGTCTCCCTCTTTACTGAGCCGGTGACCCGAGAAGATGATGGGCTCCTCGGAGTCGCCCTTGTTTCTGTACCAGATGAGCCGCAGCTTGGCATTCTGAGCCACGCTGTAGTTGGTGCGTATGTAGCTGTAGAAAAGAGCGCACTTGACCCTCAGCGGCTCTCCGGCCAGCACACGGTACGTCTTCAGATCCACTGACCAGTCTATACAGCCATCCACTGCAGAGAGAGAACACACAACCGTCCATTACTAACACTCCACGCTGTCTGAAACACACACATAAAGACTGATCACAATCAATAACAGATCCAGTGCTGAAGTACACAGCTGTACAGAAATCCATCAGAACTCTAGATGTGGTTTCTCTCAGAAATGCACTAGCACATCTCTCCATGATACTGTGGTCCTTCATGGATCAGTCGTCAGTCAGCAGATACAGTGGGCTTCGGATCGGCATGAGGATTTTACTGTTTTATTTAATAGAGCCTCTTCGGCTCACCAAGGCTGTATTTATACAAAAGAGAAAAAAAATTCTGTGATGTTCAGCTGTATTTTCAGCATCATTACTCCAGTCTTCAGTGTCACATGATCTTCAGAAATCATCATAACATACTGATTTATTATCAGTGTTCGAACTGTTGTGCTGCATTTTAGAACATGTGATACTATTTTCAGGATTCTTTAATGAATAAAATGTTAAAATAGAAATCATTTTTAACAGTAAAAGTTTACAATCACCATTTTGTTTGTTCAAGAAAAATAAATACTGACTTCAAACTTTTGAATAGTATACTGCATACTGTCCCTCACCTCACCTGTATCCACTTCAGTAATACAATATGAACACAATACGTATATTGTGCCACCTGATCTAAAGTCTGACCGAAAACTGTTTTTTCTTTAATTGCAATAACAATTTTTTTTTTTGGTTGAATAGTTGCAAAACTTGTGAACAGCAGTGTACATGTAATTGTGGTTATGGGGTTTGTACAAATCGCTGTTAAATAATATAAAATCCTTAAAGAATCAGTGGCTGGATGCTTTTCTAAAAGCAATGACCTCTGAAACATCAGCACAGGCCCTGCACTGCCATCTGCAAAGAGCAACAAAGCCATTTCCCCTCACTCACACAACACACTGCGCTCCAATATTTCACACTGATAGAAAGATGAAACCCATCAAAGTCACGGCCAGCTATCAGCAGCGAACGCTGTAATTTATGAGCAATTACAGAGGTGTTTGTGCGCGGACACTGACTCATCACTGCGCCCGCCTCCCATCACATAAATATCTTTCACATTCAAGAGCTGCCAGCGCCGATTTATGTCAAGCGCTGTCACAATCGCACATTTACGGCACAGATTTTGGTTATATACGCTCGGCCTGATGAATTTCACAGCGCTGCACTGGAAGCTACAGGAAAGACGGAGGGGGAAAGTGATATCACACATGGCTGGACAAGAAGAGAGGGCTAGAAATCACACACACACAGCGCAGTGCATTAGTTTGCTCTGCTGCCTTCATGCCTGGATCACGTCTGAAGCAGAAAGCGTGTGGAGCTCACAGGTTACACGTTACGTAAACAGGCAGCCATATGTCCCCCCGAGTCATTCCGCATATAACACGCTTGTCTCTGATGATTAATTTATCGGTTATTGAGTGCAGCACAATGGTGTAATTGGACAGGATACGCCTTGCTTGTCATGCTAATTCGTGTTACACGAATACATCACGGTAAGCGCCTGAGCGAGGCTTTGTAGCGAATCCTAAACGCTTGCATATGGATGAGGCCGAGGACTGCATGAAGCAGGCTCTGAGAGGAAAGAGCAGACGTCACGGATGCACAGCAAGAGGGCATTAGTGAACTTTTCAACAAAACACCAACTCCAGAGCAAGATATTACTCACGGCATCACAGACACCTCGGACGGGTCACGGAAGGCCGCGTCGCAGTCCGAACGAGACACTAGCATCCCCTGCACTTAACATCATGTATCCAGGCATATTTGCATAAAAAAAAGAACAGAACTGCATGAAGATTTTTGAGGAAAAAAATGCATTGGGGTGTGCAATGGCATGAGGGCAGCATGGAATTAATGACAGGATTTCTCCCGGCTCGCTCTGCGCAGTTATTTCAGGCTCCTGATGTGAAGGCCAAGGCTGCAGTAATAGTCTGACCTGCTTCCACGAGCCCTCGCTCTATTATCAAGTGCTACAGCAATTCACGCTGAAAGCTGAAGGGGAATAAAAAGTCAATATGAGAACAGCAGCCCACCAAACGATTTGTGCTGATATGCACTTTCATCGCGTCTGATAGCTTGTTTATAATTCCCCTGAAGTGTGAGTGAATAGCTTGTAGTGGACATGTATCTCCAGGCAGGAGTAAATGGAGCTGGACGAAGATGCCCGGGGCGAAGCGCTCTCCCGCCGACTTATCAAAGACTAATCAATATGGAAATGCAGTAAGGGTCACGACCTCACGGGTGCAGGACACAGCCGCTGGACGCTCGTTTGAAACCTGTCAGAGAGGACCCTCAGTGAGCTGCTGTCCATGAAGGACTGATAAAACAAACCAATGAGCACACGGCATATCAGTTGCTTTCATTGAGATTATTTTTACTGCGTGATTGTTAACGGTTCATTAATTCATGATCGTATTGTAATTCAGGGTGTTGTCAGACCAGCTCATCCTACTTTTATCCATTCACAGTCTACACTTCTGTACGCTCTCCAGCCTTTTCATTCTAGCTTTCAGTAAGTATCTGGGATGAATATCATGAATAATGAACGTTTTCAGAGAAAGGTTTTTGGTCCTCCAAAGCCAAAATATGCTGTAACTGCCTTGCTGTTACACTCGCTATGTGCTCTGTCAACTGGCAAAGAAAGGACCGTTTCAGTAGAAAAGAGGACGTTTCACTATAAAAGCAAGAGTAAAGGACTAATCTACCGGTGGTAGCTTTGTACTGGAAAAAATAACACTTAGTAGTGTTGAGTCTTGAAGCAAATGAACTCTGTGTGCTGGGTGTCTTTTAGAAACAGTGAGATGGTGAGATCATCCAGTGAAAACTGAGACCTCTGCACTTCTGAAAGCTGTAGATAACAGTTTGAGCATTTATGGGGAAAAAAACAGAGCTGGCAGCATGTAGCTGTATGTGTTTGAGTGAAGCTCTATAATGTTTAGTGACCGCTGGAACCGCTGTTATGAGAGAGAACGCCAAAACTAAGTCTTGTTCATTCAGTAGTATCAGCTCATGAAATAGACCCGGGCCGGTTGCATAAAAGGTTAAGACTAGTCTTAAAAGTTAGTCAGCTAAATATTTCTTCAAGACTGGTCTTCAAGAATTTTTTTAAAATTCGGTTACATAAAAATGTATATCAGTCTAAGGTAAATACAATAAATAAAACTGACTACTCTTGGCTAACTGCTGGCTGGTCAGACTAGCTCTTAGTTTATGCAACTGGCCCCTGTTCTCATAAAAATATGTACCTCTGTGCACTTTTTGTGCAACACTGTTTTTGCGTACCTTACTTCTGCTCAGCTTCAAAAGGAAATGTCCACTGACTGACGCTAAAACACAGGTTTAACATGTGAACATGTTATATAGGTGTGTATCGTGGTGCTTGAGAATTGAAATATCCGTGGACTGTTGCTAGTGTTGCAGACAATTAACAAATGCTAAAACTGATATAAAACACATTTGGTGATGCGACCATGAACCCTATTCACAGAGATATGAAGCTGGATATTTGTGATGATAACCAGCATATTAATATTGTTTTGGTAATATTAATATTGTCATAACATGTAATTGTGTGAAAATTACGCTATTGATCCAAACTCTGTAAATGTTTTCTGCCTCTAGTGTACTTATTAGTACGTATTTCACGTCTCGCTAAAAAGTGCTCCCAGATACGGTTATGTCATAAGAGCAGGTAGGAAATAAGAGAGGATCGTCTCGATGAAATCCACAAACCAGCTGTCAGAGAAAAACAGCTTAATGCTAGGTCCCTCAACTCCCTCAAGAGACTCCCTCAAACAGCACTGATAGACTTCTTCTCTGGTCACACGCACTGTGTCATGTCTCTCGCTGTAAGGTCAATGCAGGTTTTTAAAAGCAGGACCATGTTTTACACTGTGAAAGCATCAAATATTTAAATAGCTGGTCATCTCTGCTTCTATCCAACATTTTTGAGTTGCCTTTCTACAGAGTTTGTCTTCAGCTGGTCCACCGGTGGTTTGAAGCCTGTATTCTCTGTAGAACAGTATTTATCATGAAAACTGCTATACGCTGCAACTCAGAGATTGTAAATCTTCAAGAGTGAGAAGAAAAGAAGAAACACCTTGAATAGAAGTGTTTTCTGTAATGATCAGTGGCTCCTGGAGTAGGAATGAGACACTGCTTCAGGGGATGATGATCCTTTATCCCTCTCTCTCAACTCAACACATTCTAATTAACATTTTACATTATAAATACTGGTAAATAGCATGTGTAATACTGTTTGTTAGTATAACATTTGAGTAGCACTTTATTTTACAGTCCTGTTAATTGTGGTAAATACTCGGTCCTTAACCGGAACCTGCCGTTAAACAGATATTGTGTGGTTAATCGGTGCATTTAACTTGAGATCTCGCTGCTGTCTGCTGAAATAATTCACTAGATTTAAGCCCCATTCTTTGATATAGTTTGTTAACTCAGTATGTTAATACTGGCCAGCAGCATTGATCTCAAGCCTCTCAATGTGTGCTCGGTGATTACGGCCCTTGAACACTCGGCAGCTTCCCTTGGTTTTATTGTTTAATAAGAGCTGATGATTTCTACTCTTAAGCGTGTGCTTAATTGGTGTCATCACTCGAGGCGCAGACACAGAACAGACCAGAGCTCCTCATTTTAGAGCTATTTTTACATGATGGGTTTTATAACAGGTGTTAAGCTCGGTCAGATGTGCTTACACGGGTCTCTGACTGGCCGCTGGGCAATTTACTGTGTTAATATTGTACAGCGACTTTACATACACGTGGCCCTGGACAACAAAACCAGTCATGATTTTTCAAATTGAGATTCATACATCATCTGATGTATAAATGAATAAATAATCGGGCTGAATAAATAATCTTTCCACTGATCAAGTCATCACCAGAGACACAGATGAGTTTGAAATGGAGAGAAGCTCAGTTTTAGTTCAAGAGAACAGCTGCAGGACTCAAGTGGGTGAATTTCTGTCATATTTCTCATAGGAGAACATACCAGTTAAACCTGTCAATGTCTACATTTCATACTAAATATGTTATACACATACTGCAGTGATTATTCACAAAGGTAACTTAAAGACCATCTGGCCTTCCATAATAAACAGCCCCATGTTGTTTTCAGATATTAATTTTTCATTAAAACCATATGCCCGTAATATAGCACCATCTGAAATAACAAATGAATTTCTGCTCTTACAATTATATTTCACTTATATCCTGTCACAGTGTGATGATTTGGCCACTGGGCCGGTCGGTTAAATCAGTATCCACAGCCATGATGTGATCCAACACTTATGATTGAATGAATAAATAATGCATCAAGCAGCAAAACATGGTTACACAAGCATGCATGAGATCTCATTAGAGCCAGACTGATGAATAATCTACAGTAACGAAATATTCCTGATCCTCAAAGCACTGGTCATCTCTGAGCAATAACAGCAGAGAAGAAAACACGGGATTCTGCTAAATATGCTAAGGCTCAAAGATATTAACATATTATATTACACACATTATTGTGAGATTGTAAAACAAAAAAAGCTTTATAATGCATTTGACTTGACCTGAAATGAAGCTTACTTCTGGTTTCGGGGATTCAACTCGAAAGCAAAGCCAAGACAGCAAACGAAGGAGTGTGCTTCAGGTTTTGTGAAGTAACCGTGAGCAGCGCTTGTATCACACTTATTAGTGCAGCTGATTAACTGTGAAACCCTAACTCAGACAGAGAGACGCGTCTCTGGGAAATACAGAGAGGAGAGGACAAATCATATGATCCAGCAGTTAAGATGAGAAAGAGCGTATGAGATGAACAAAGAGCAAGACATGACAAACGTCTCCGTGCCACGGGACGATAAAACACATACAGACAGCTGACTCATCACAACACGGAAAACGCATTTCAAACGTGAGCTTTCTAAAAGTCAAGTTTTGAGAAAACGATGGCATCAGGTAATGAGTGTGTGTGTGTGGTCTGCTCGAGCGCTCAGTAATGAATTAGACGAGCTTGCTCTTCTGAATGTCAGCTGGTCATTAAAGCAGTGAAGTTAGACCTGACAGACGGAGACACGAGAGCACAGGTGAAGGTGAGACGGAGAGAGTGGCAGGCAGGAGAACAGAGACTGTGTTCATAACACCAGAGATTCATATTTCCACAAATTCCAGCAAATCACACCAGATTTTATAGCATTACCAAATGCAGAAAAATTAAGTCACATTTTGGGGGAAAACTCTAAAATGGTAGATTTGTATCAGCCTGTCACAAACTAAGACTTGTTTTGCTTATGCATTATATAAATATTTTTTCTTTTATTCATGCAATGGACAATGCTTTGGCAATACTGTGTAAGGCATGCCAATAAAGCAATTTGACAGAGAGAGCCGGCTCACAGCTCCAGGCTGCTTCTGGTCACTGTGCTTTCTTTTGTGAAACAGTGTGCCTCTGACAGCCAATCACAGCACAGCAATCACTGCACATACAGAGCTGAGCCAGGACGATCTCAAACAGCTGTGACACTATGAATATTCAAACACTGTAGTGCTTCGGTTGTCATATGAAAGCAAGTCCAGCTAAACTGAGTGAGTTCACTGAGTCTGCTGAGAGGAGAAACATGCTTGTTTCAGAGATCAAATCTCTGTATCATCTCTGATCTGCTCCTGGCGTGCTGGTATTAGTAATAACAGCACAGAGATGAGTGTGAAAGAGCACTGAACATCACCAGGAAACTCTTTCCCATGGAAGTCTTAAGTCTTATATTAATCTTAGATATATATATATATATATATATAATATGTACAAAATATAAAGACAAAAATATTATATTATCAGCATATATACAGCACAAAACAACGTTTACAGTATATATATATATATATATATATATTAGTGCTGTGTGTTGCAATGTGTTTTCTTTATTTTCATGACCAAAGCTATGAATGAACATCTTTTATATTCTAGTTTCTTCAAAATAGCCACCCTTTGCTCTGATTACTGCTTTACACACTCTTGGCATCCTCTCCATGAGCTTCAAGAGGTATAGAAATTATAGCATTAATAGATATTACAGCATTAATATAAATGCATAAATAATGTATACGAATGCTTATTATGATACTCTAGTAATAATAATAATCATCATAATAAGGTGGATATTTATAATTTAAGTTATGGTTCACTAGCCCCGTAAAGCCCACTGTTGCAGAATTACATCACATTTAATAAATCTAAAAAAGGCCTGTGTTTTGTGTGTTTATTACAATGTCTAGAACACATACAGAATTAATTATTTCGGCAAACATTCATCAAAAACTTTACAATGTTGGGCCAGAGTGGTAGTGGAAATAACCTGTGCTCCTTACACATGACATAAGGACACTGCACTTCACAAACTGAAAACAGAAAATTGGAGTAGAAATTTAAAGTGTTAGATGATTCAGTGTAACTAGGTTCTAAACGTGCTTTTCTGTTCAATTTTACTTATAGCTTAGACCACAATTAAACACAGGGATGAACTGCATGTGGTATGTGAAACTCCATCATCTGAAACCCTGCATCTTTCTAGTTTTTTTGTTTGTTTTTTAACTTCTAGATCACCAGCTTTTTAAATGTTCTGTATATCTGTTCAGATAAAGTGAGTGCAAATACAGAAATTACAACATTTCTCTAAAAACCTACTAAACTGTGAAAATTGTGAAAACTCTTTAATTTCTGCATTAGAGGCCTCCTAAAACAATATCTGAGAGGTCAAAATGTTTGTATTTTCTCTTAAAGGGCTAGGTGTGTTCTAGATTGGGTTCATGTAATGTGATTTTCCTTCACTACAGTACATATAAAAGAAACACACATGTAAGTGAATCTGGGTTGAAAAAGGCACACTGTGCTCGGCGGTGGTCTGAGTGGTGTGTACTCAGTCTCGCACACAAACACACACAGTCATCTCTGAAGGGAAGGAGCTCTGTTTCAGTGACTGTGTTCTTGCAGTGACCTCAGCGCTGGTTTATTGCAGCTGTTTTTAAGGTGACCTGATCAGGTTTGGTCCACCAGGACTGTGTTGCTCACAGGCTTTGAGGTGTTTGCCATGTTGGCTGTACCTGTAATACTCAAAGAGTTTAAACAGAAAACAGACTGAGAAACTATTTCTGAAAGAACCTACTGAAACACGCATTACTTCACTGCAGTACTGTTCTAGATCACACACCTGTGCAAACAATCCAGAAAACTGCTCATTGAAACGAGTAAAAACAGATAATAAAAACAAAACCATACATTACACTAAATATCCATCATCAGACTTTCATTGTGTGCGTGCATGTTTATGTGGTTTATGAGGACACTAATGTGTATAATGACATGGGTATGGTAAGGTGATTTATGAGGATATTTTCAGTGTCCCCGTAATTCAAAAGGCTTAAAAAACATACTAAACAGTGTTTTATGAGAATGTAAAAGTGTGTAGTGTTTCCTGTAAGGGGTAGGTGTAGGGTCAGTGTAGGACAATACCACATACAGTCTGTACAGTAGAAACACCATTACACCTATAAAGAGAGAGACCCCAGAAAACACGATAGACTTGCTGAACAAATGTTGTAGCATGATATAATTAGTCATGCTGTTTTCAGAGATCTTCATCTATTTGAAATGATTTTGATGTATATAAGGGGCTGAAGGACAGAAGTGTATTAATATCTGTCTGGTCGTGGTGTGATTTCACTGCATCTCTGTCAAAGCAAACAGGCCCCAGAGTTTTTATGACTGATGCAGCCATATATTAACTCCATTATCTGCCAAGACAGCCTGAAACACCTCATCATCCTTACGCAAAATAACTGCATCTAAAATATCCAGCATTTACTTTCACCCACACCTAAACCTGGAACACCAGGCAGACGTATGAACAGTGGCAATAATGTTGGTTATTTTTAATCTATTAGTATGGATATTTTTACGCTCTCAACCCCGGTCTGATTCTTGACGTCATCCACAGGCACATGTACAGTGACATTATTTCATTTCAAAATCGTTTACAGCAAAGGATGGTGTAATTGTGTGCGAGTCACAGATGAGCTGATCTCACGACGCCACACGAAGGGTCAGAAACAAAGAGCTCCTGTGACCCAGCGACCTTCCTCACCTGTAAACCTGATGATGGGAGGCTTTGAGTAACTGTAATTTGTTGGACACAGCACTGAATAAGACGTTTCCGTCGCAAGATCATCTCGTGTGGTGAAGGATGCTGTGCTGCGTTGCCATGGTAACCTGGTGAGGAGGAGATGATGCTGTGTCCAAAGCGAGCAGAGTCTACAGAGACAGAGCTTCACATTTCCGAAGACTTCATGTGTGTTGAAGGAATAAATAATGAGGATAGAGGGATCATTTATTTGAATGGAGCGGCAAACTGAAGGAAATCATTACAACGTCAAATGAGTGAAGCACACGGAGCACACTCACAGCCCTCGCTGCGCTCTCTGTGTTCTCGCGTCCAGCAGCCGGCCGGCAGCGTGTGAGGCTGAACTCTGCTTTGGCAGTGACTGAGAGTCAAGTCACCTTGATTCCTGCTGCTTTCCGGACTGGATCCTGCGACTGACCCGTCACTAAAGCCTGCCAGCAGCGCTCAAACCAGCCGGACACGTGAAGGACACACCGCAACAACATTCATGCTCTGGTAATAATCCGATTTTTCTGTCTCCCGTGTTTCAGGTTATATTCGTCTGCGGCAGGAGCTCTGGCTTTGGCTCCTGTTAGCTGGATTATGTGGACATTTGTGGCACCAGCCTTCAACATGCTCATTAGCTGGGTGTTTCTCCGGAGACAGGTGATTTTCTTGGAGCCGTTTCCAGCACCTGTGCCAGACACCCTTTCACACGCACCCAGACCTCACAATTCAAGGACAATTTAACATTGCGCTGCCTCCAAACGTTCATGCTGACGTCAGCGTGTCAGACAGCAGCGCCTCCATCAACAGCTTCTGAATGCCTCAGGAAAGTGAATCAAGTGCTTGTCTCCAGAAGAGTTTGTCAGTTTAGTGGTTTTAGAGTCTAATGAGTGTGGAGATGTCTGATCAGGCCAAGTCTGCGGTCACTCTGGAATAATGGACACAGCCACACAGTGTTTAATAAAATACGAACAAAACTCGTGTCATATGTTACATTTTTGAATCTGCTATTTTTGCTCCCAGCACAGCAGACCATGCATTCTTTATACAGAGTCGAATACTTGTTCGTCCTCTGATCAAAATCTGATTGAATTGAAGGGTGTAGGGTGACACGGTTCTTCACACGCACTTATAGAAATGACTCCAGCATGACTGTAGTGCAGCTCTGGCTGTTGTAAAATGCTCTCCACACACATCTGCGATCTTAATGTAATCATTTTTTTCTGGTCCTTGAATCTGATTGGCTGATGAGAGTGTGTTATACTCCTACAGCCTCGTTCATATCACGCCGCTGGCTGAAGTTGGCATATTTCTCACAGCGAGTGTCACAGAGGGCCAAATCCACGATAATTTAAAAACTTATAGTATTTTGTGTCACAAAAGTAGTTTTAAGTGTTTTAGGTGAGAACGGACTTGGACTTCAGATGTGCAGTTTACTAATGAAGATACCTTCTGTTTGAAAATTGATGTGGGAGATGGTCAGCGCTCGCCTCACCTCGGACACATCTTCTGGATCTCCTCACATCTTTCTTAAACTTGAACATGAGATGCACTTCATTGAGGGTAAATCTAACGTGCAGTCTTATTAAATAAAGACATTAGGCGTTAGACCTTTTTTTTCATGAACACACACATTAATACGTGTTTGCCATTTCATAGATATAGTTCAGATCCCTTTTATTTGATCTTACCCATAAGAAGTACTAAAGAATTGTAAAACTTTGTATTAAATAATTTGGCCCCAGATTCACAGAGAACAGAATAAAATCACAGTTTGAACTATATTTCTAGTGTATATTTTATGTCAACTCTATACAGAGACATTCTTCATTTGAGAAGCGTTGATCCCTGTTTAAATCCCATCTGATGCTGTCAGTCGTGCAGAAATGACTTACTTTCATTAAACAACGCTTTAACAAAATTAGATTTTTTGACCCTTCAATTATTCACATGCGAGGTCAAGCTGTTAGTCTACTTAATTCATTTCCTCCCTTTAAAATGATTGGAGAATGATTAAACATCACATTAATTGATTTCATAGCATTTTTTTAAGTGGGGTGCACGGTGACTAATTATGGAGTGAAAGCGATCTGGATGGCACAAGAAATTGAGATGTAGCTCAGGCTCTCTGGAGACACGGAGAGAGCATATGGAGAAATACAAAGACAAAGCACAGAGTCAGGACAGAAAGAGAGAGCGGCGGTGAACAGATGAAGACCAAGCCCAACACCAAAGAAGAGGAAGGACGCGGAGAAGCACAGGAGAAGCTCTGAGAGGAAACAGATGGAGCGCTTCCACCTCCTCATAAGCAGCACACGTCCAGCTCATCCTTCACCTCGGAGCCTACAGCGCCTGACACCTCCTCGAGCACCGAGCCGAGGCTCCTTCACTGACAGCTCTGACACCACGGGCCTGCTCCCATCACACACACCTGCGCTGTCCTCGCCGGCCTCCTGTGAATGGCACTCATTACGAGCAGAAGGACTTTACAGCGCCAGGCACAGCACTGGAGGTGACACACACACACTCACTGGAGCTCGCTTCCATCCAGCCTCATCCAAACACAGCCCGTCCTCACACTCACAGCCATCAAATCATTACAAAACAACTAACACTATGACCATTCTCTGACCCTCAAACACATGAAACATCTCTTTCTCAACTAGGGCCGCACGAGTAATAAAAAAAAAGAATCAAACAAAACAAAACACTATTAGTTCAATCAGAAATCTCCATCACTTTTCTCCTCTCCTCTCATCGGCTGCTTTCTGCTATCACTCCGGAGACTTAAAACGTTTTTCAATTTTGATTGTTCTGCACCGTCATTAAAGTTCATTAGTTTTCTGTGTCCTGTGTGGACGACTAACCCCACTCATCTCTACAATCACCACCAAACAGGGGAGGTTCCTCCCTGAAACTGTTGAGAGGTTAGTGTTCTTGCCCTGTGCCAGCTGGAGCAAAAATGTCATTATTTTCATTAGTTAGTGATAACGTTCTCTTATGTTAAACAACATAACTTTAAGGGGTCTAAAATACAGAAATGAAGACTATTCTTTGTTACTCC
>JAUMHI010000055.1:206633-234907 GCA_032359435.1 Enteromius unitaeniatus | reverse complement strand
AAGTAAAGTATAGATACGTAAAAATGTACTTAAGTACAGTAACGAAGTACAAATACTTCGTTACATTCCACCACTGCGGATGAGTAAAAAGTGCCTGAGAATTCAAGCAAAAGTCATGAAAGAGAACAAGTCAAGACTGAACAGACAGAAGGCCTAATGTTACATTTTTCTACACAAGCACTCCGATTCACAAACATTTTCATTACAATGTCACCTAAAATGTAAAAATATTAAAAATGTTTTACCAATTTCATGAGGTCCCTTTCCTCCCCTGCACCTTTCTTCCATGTTTCCGCCATCTCTGTTTGCTGGCCCTGTTTGTCTGTTTGCATCTACGAATGTCTGCATGTGAAACATGATTTTACTGCAACAAGGTGGAGGAGAGGGTGCAATGTGTGATGTTGAACAACCCTACAGCACATGAATTATTGCACTGAATGGCTTTTACCTGTAAGCACTACTATAGGTCAAAACTATATTTTGAAAAAAAACTTAAATGTAAGGAAACAGTGCTGCAACAACCTGTTAATTAAAGACAAACAAAACAAAAAGGAGCCCAAGGTCCCATAAAATACACAGACTTGGGAACCTGGTGTCTTGGTGGTCCATTTCTACAGGAGGGATCATTAAGTCATTTCCCTGCTGTACAGCTGGAAATGCTAAATATATTAAGCTTATTTTCAACAAGCACACTGACTTCTCAGTGTCTGACGGATCCTGTGCGCTCCAGTAACTCCACTCACACTGCAGTCACTCTGAAGAGCCGCTGCTCATTTGTGTAGAGTTAAACATCTCTCAACTCTGTCATGTCGCCGGGCACGTCCACATGCTGTCAACTACAGTCAGTGTCGCTCAGACCGCCAGCAGTCATCGGCTCTCTTTTCAAACGCATGGGAACTTATTGCTTCGTTTCGCTGAGCTGGGCTTATAGATAACTAACAGAAAAGGTTATTTACACCTCGACGCAAAGGCAATATACGTGAACACCGTCAGGTTTTGAAGTGAAACCCATACGACGTAGCATTTGCTCCCCCTGTTAGAGATTTCTGTCGCTGGCCCCTTAGGGTCCCAAGCACAACAGCAGCATCAGTCTTGAGTGACACCGTGTCTCAGAGAGAAGAGTCTCGGTCCGTCTGCACAGCGTCTCAGCGGACACATGCAGGAAAACAAACAAGAACTCATTTAATGCTTCACTAACCTCTCCAGCAATCCTGTACCTTTTCTAACAAATCACTTACTCTGAATTAGTCTCATAGTGTGTGTATATATATATATATAAACTGTATTTATGAAACAAACCACAAAATCGCCACAAGTATCACAGTGTCTTAGCCCAGATGTTAGAGTCACATAATGTCTAGTAAGCATATTCGAATTCAGTTGATTACAGTATAAGCATAGAAAGCTAAAAAGAGCAGGTTGTAATCACGTACTAATGTCAATGAAGAATGTGTGACAGGAATGTGATTCTTCACGCTTACAGTAACTGACCCTCAGAGAGTGAGAGTATCAGCTGCTCGGTGTTTAACAGCTGAAAGATAATTAGTGGATGAAGTTTGAAATCTGTCATAAGTTATGGTTAGATGTTTAATTCTAACGTCTTCACACGGACGAGTGTGAAATCATATATGTTCACTTATGGCAGAATACCCTGATGTCTACTTTGCAGGACACTTAGTTTTGAACAGAATAAACCTTTGAAGCGATGAGAGAAACACATGCAGAGCGACTAGGATTGAGAACCGCTGCCTTTAACCTTCTCCATGTCCATCACCCCGCGGATTTACTCATTGATTATTTTACTCATCATGGAACGGGAAATGTTACATTAGCTTTTTTAACAGCGGTTTTCTGTTTTTATATTTAAATAAAGGGTGATAAGTTTATCCCAGTGCCATGCCTCATCTATGCTGGGGCCGGAGAAACTATAGTTTAAAAAGCTTAAAATAGGAGTATGTAAACTAACAGGTTAAAGTATCAGCTGATGTTAATATTTATATCATACTGTTGATCTTGACCGTATTTTCTCTCTCGCAGTTTCATAGTGAGCTTCAAAGAGCACAGAGAATGCATGTGCCCTGTTTCTCCTTATGTTCGTTTCATGAAAAAAAAGGACAACTAAAATTAACAAAATAAAAAAGTAATTTGGACGCTAACGTTTCTTCCTCAAAGGTTTCTATAGATATCACGATATATCGATATTGTGAATTCTTTTGGACACAATAACTGTGGTGGATTTGTGCCGAATGAGAGAGGTGGGACACAAGCACAAAGCTCTATTTCTCAAACAGTTGAGAGCACATCTTTAAGTACACTTTGTCAGTCTATGTGAGAGACGTGTTCAGAATCAGCACATGGTCACTGTTTTCAAGCGTGTAACTCATGATATTGGCTGTTGCTGGTTATTAAACATTGCATTGCTCCGGATTGAGGGTGATGTCCGTACTGTGATGGTTTGGTATGAATACATGTATCGTGTCGCCTGAAATATATGACTCTGGATCCAGAATGAAGGGTCTTATTAAAACCTTCCTGCCAAAATCATTGTTATTATCTTGACAGTGTGCTTTCAGATGGAGCGACATCACTGACAAGCTACGCAATATCCCGTTCATAATTCTATATATATATATATATATATATATATGAAAATGAAAATGAAAAATGAAAGAATGAAATGAAAAAATGATATAATATATATATAATTCTACAGCAACTTTAGTGCAAGTGTTTCATTACTCAAACTACACGTGTTTCTTGAGCCAGGGTGAGAAGGCAGGTCAGTAATTGAGGCTTCATGTGGCTCGGTCACTCTTGAGTCGGCGTGTGGATCAGACTCAGGCCTCACGCTCATCCTCTCACTCACAGGTACGAGCCTGGCCAGCAGTGTACAGACCCTCAGCCAATATCCCAGCAGGCTCCGGGAAGTGGAGTGAGCCGCTTCATTTAGCACATTCTCCTCTCAGCTCTGAGGAACAGCATCATGCTGGGAAACACTTCTCTCTCCTGCGTCTGCTAACACAGCTGAGGCTCCAGTGGAATACAAGCATATCAATTGGTTTACTTTGACTTTTAACAACACTGTAAAAGTGATTTCACCATCCCTTTTTCCATCCATTTATAGAACCTCTAAAGGGTCTTCATTTTGTTTCAAAAAGTAAGTATTCAAAATAAGTATTCTTTATATTTTCCATATAGCTAGTTATTGCTTTTGATAACACTATTATATTTGATTGCACTGCTCTCATTATCACTTTCTGTTTATCGTCCTGGTTTCACTTTACACACTTTTAGATATTCATGTGATACAAATGTTTCACTTTCAACTTGCTCACATTATTAAAACAGAGCAAATATTGTTAGCATCTAATAAATACTTTTTCTATCATGAAGTTGAGTTCATTCTTCATACTGCAAAAACCTAGTGCTGCACAGACAGTTCATAAAACTGATCAGTTGTGTTATAGAAATGGAGGACAGGAATCACAGACCCTGCTCAGTGTTGTTTACTGTGTCCTCTCGATCCCAGCGGCTCTCTGTAAGCAGCAGTAGGGCGATGGAGTGGCCCGGCCGGGTGACCTCAGTGAGCTCTGGTGATTCAATCATCCTGCTCCACCTCCTCAGCAGCATGATAGAGAGATGTCAGCCCAGGTCTCAGCTGCATTTGTTTGCTTGTCTACAGTAGCTTTCATTTAACACCTGTCTGTTGTGGACGGCCAAACCACGACTGATCTCATGCCCCTCACACTGAGACCACAGAGAAAATCATACCTATCTTTAGCAAACTGAACAAATAAACCAGAGTAAAACTGACTGACCGGTAACTTTAAAGAAACTGCAACATCAAAAAAATGTACAGTCATGTGGGATATATTTGAATAAAAAAAGTGAAGAACAAACATGATTGTGACAACTACAGTTTCACAGAGCTCAAAGCAGCAAGGTGCATTCGTTTGGATTTGATTTTCTGATTCAACGATCTTGTTACCATTCAAGCCACTGTTAGCTTTAGCAGGTAAGCTGACTTTTGATGGACAGACGGACAAACAGAAGACAAACCTCTGGCTTCTTATGGTTATTTTATGGTTATTATCAGTGCAGAATTTATTAATTGCACAGTTCACATGCTCATTTAGATTTATGTCTCCAAGCCTGCTTTGGAACTTTATCCAGATATCTTCTGCAGAGACTGAGGCGGTTGTGACGCAGCAGTACTGCGACCATACCGGCTTTTAAACATGGCGTGTACCGAGCAGCAACAATTGTTCGACTCTGCTGTTGCAGCTGTTTTCATGACAAAATTCATGACAGCTTTTCTTTGAAAATGGAGCAGAAGTAATTCAAGTAAGTAAAGATATTTTCCTACTGCTTTAATGAAGCTAGCTACAATTGGTTACGGTGTCTTCAAGTTCCGTCGCTACGCACGTCATCAGAACGAGTGGTCTGATTGGTTGTAGATTCGTCCAGTAGTATACAGAGGCATCTGATGGACGCAGGTTAAGCCCGCCTCCCAGAAGGCGGGTAGTAAGGTAGCTTGGCCAGACTAAGCTCCTATGAGCTTTAAAGTCGCGGAAGCCAGGCTAATCGCGATATATCAATATTGTGAATTCTGATCAGTCTTATTCAGAGACTGATTAGCAGACTTGGTTAAGTTATTAAAGCTTTAGTGCTCCAGTGGCAGCTGATGAAGTGATGTTCCTTCAGTCACTCTGACCACAAGCCATGGCCAGCTTTACACTCGTGTTCTCTGCTGATTTCTCCATCTTTACATGCAAAATGTTCCTAGAAATATTTCCCAGTAATTGTACCGACATGACTTCCCAGGCCAAGTAAACGAGGGACTCCACCAATCAGCGGCAGGAGATGCTTGACTAGCTGGTTAACATTAGAGTTAAAGCTAGTTGAACCCTCGCATTAGACACATCACCTGTTTTCTTGATTTGCTGGTGCTTTTGCATGTTGCAGCAAGTTGAGCTCTCTCAGCCACCGTAGCAAAGCTTTTTTTACTGTGTATTTTCAGTAGAAATGCTTTGCAAACATCTGACAGGGCAGGACTTCAGCTGCACACGAATCCAATGCTTTGAGGGCAGTTCTGTCTGAGACAAACGTGAATCACAGAGAAGATCTGGAAACGCTGCGATGGCCAGCGTCATGTAGCTGGAGGTGTTTCTCAAAGCTACAGCAGATGTCTTGAGCTGAACTGAAGAATCTCTGCAAACTAGCCTTAATGATTCTCTTCTGCGCTCTACGAGCATTCTCTAAAGCATCTACGAGACACGATCTTCTGACGCAGAGAAATACCTGAGCATATTTTCAACATAATAAGATGACCTTGAATGAGGTCAGTGCATACCAAATTACGTCAGCTGCTTTTCGCAGAAGTGTTAACAGAGTCATAACCACAGACAATCTGATGTCACCCACAATGGAACTGTGGTTCAGTATATATATAACACAAACACCAACCACTCAGTCACAATCTTCAAGGATGTTGGCAAGTTTACATCAAAGATCACTGTGTGAGCAAATTTATAAATCAATCAAATAATCAAATACATAAATCAACAAACATTTGTATAATGTCCTTTGCTCCAACCATAGGGATCACTACAAAGTTTTCTTTGGATCAGAATGAGAAGTCAAGGTCTATATTTTTGCCCCCAGATAATTACCCATCATGCATGAGAGCCTGTACTACGCTTTGGGAAATGCATATGTGTGACCCAAAAATAGATTCGCCCTAAAAGCGACAAAATAAATACAAACTCTCTTAGAACATGAGAGCTCTTTGTGTAGTTTGGCATACTCCTGGAATTTTGTTATTGTGTTACAGAAAAACGGGCATAAATTCAGATGCTGAATGACAAGGTTTATAGATATTCTGTCTTCAGAAACAGTGGATTCTGTGTGTTAGATCGAACTGCTCCTCACACGTGTGCAGAGGCCTTCAAAGACCCCCACAACTATTAGAAAATGTACAAAGATTGTACAGCAGGTACAAAACAGCAGCTTTTTAGTGAATGTCACCGTTTTGAAGCCAAAATGTGTAATTTAGCCTAATTCAATCAGATCCATGTGTTTTTTTGCAGGTGGTTAAACAAACCCCTTCAGATCTGACAAAATATTAATTTGTCAACAATGCATCTGAAGAGATTTGGCATTTAATGGGAGATACATGGTATATCCATTAAAACATAGCCTAGGGAATCTGTCACATGTGCGGAGCGTGTGGAGAACAGCTTCCATTCACAAAATGCCCTTCCAAATGCAGTAATGATGTGAAGTTTAGTGCTTTTATATGAATATGTGGAAGGCTGCATTACTGACACTATTCGTATTATTTTGGAATAGCAACAAAAAAGCATTAATAATGGATGTTCTCGCTTCAGTTTCTAATTTAAAGCCATACATCTGGTTTTAAAGACTTTATAGTATTTATTAAGTTTAATTCAAAAGTTTCATCAGTGTCATTCCAGTTCAGCTGGTGTTTTGCTTGGCT
This sequence comes from Enteromius unitaeniatus, assembly GCA_032359435.1. Taxonomy (NCBI): domain Eukaryota; kingdom Metazoa; phylum Chordata; class Actinopteri; order Cypriniformes; family Cyprinidae; genus Enteromius; species Enteromius unitaeniatus. The sequence goes on along the minus strand of JAUMHI010000055.1, from coordinate 228,408 downwards.
CATTATAAAAACTGTATACAGTATTAGGCCTAGATCAGAGTTTTAGCACTAGACTCACTAGAAGAGATAGGATGTATTCAGTGAAAAACAGAGGAGAGAAGCCAGTAGCAGCAGCTAAACACAAACTACTACAGTATCCACCCTCCAAGACGTGATTTCCAGCATTCCTTATTTCAACTTCATTATGGATTTCTGAACAAACGTATGATTAGGCATTACCCAACAATGTTCTACAACACATTACATTATATCACAAGGTTTTATTTTGGTTGAAAATGTTAAAAAAAAACAATAACAGCAAAAAAAACAATATTCAAGATCTAGCGGAGCAAAAAATCAAAAATCAGGCAGACTGACAATTACAGTACAGAACTGGAGGCCTATATTTACTGTATTTCTGTTGTATCACTCTTAATTCTGAGAGAAACAATAATATCCACATGCTCTGGTAAAGTTTGTTCCTCAGCCTGATAACAATAAAAACACATGCTAACAGTTTCTTAGCATTCTTAGTGTTCTTAAAGTAATGTATTGCTTGGTCAATAGGAAACTTGGTCAAATACCAGCTCACAACGTCATCAGTACGTCCTCCTAAAGCACCACGCTAACCAAGAATTCTCTGATACGCACTCTATTCGTAATATATTAGTAACTACATGACTTGCTCAGATCTTGAACATAAATTAAAGCAAAGTGTGAACCAACGAGGAGATGCATTGATGTTATCAGTCACTCACTATGTGTGCATTTAATAATGTGGAAATTGTTTAATATTTATGAATTAGATTATAAATGTATATTTTTCATTGTGAGAGTGAGAGAGTCCGCCCACACATGCTTCTGATTGGCTGTGATTGATTCTGTTGCATCGCAGTGTCATGTTGCATCTAGTCTGGACACAGCAAATGAACACATAGTAAAACTAAAAGTGTTTTTATTGTTCAAATAACAATAACCGAATGAATATTCGAATGTTGGATTATTCGTGCACATTTGAGCTGATGTAGATGTGTGTCGCAGGACAGCGCTGGAGACACGTTTGATGTTTGAAGTGTGAAGTTTTGAAGCTGACACATCACTTTTCTTCTGACCACACTCCCTCCTGCCCATCTGACCAGCCCGGCATTAATGTCTGTCGGCTCATGCCAAATTTATGTGTGCGAGGAAAGCCCAGATAATACCCAGAGAGCCGATCTCAAAGCCTGACTCAGCAGAGGAGTGACCTTCAGTCCTTCCTCACAGCTTCAGAACACTCAGATGATGTCCATCACAAGAGTGTATGTGTGAATCTGCCTCTAATCAAATACAGCATATCATGTCCTGCTAAACACCTCCGGGTCAAAAGAGCGAATTAGGCAAAATCAAAACACAACTTCAGCATAATAATATATTTATATATATATATATATTAGGGGTTTAGAGCTATTAAGTTTTCAGTCCAAAAGTTTGCTTTTTAAAGGACAATTTCAATTCATTTTTGCATTTGGTAATTAAATGAATCCCAATCTCTGGTTTTGTGGAGGAAATGTGTTCAGCTGATGATCCAGTCAGACTCAAAGCTCATTAAGTGTCATAAGTAACATGCTATGTCCAGCGCTAGAGCTCAGCTCATGTCTCTGTGATTTATTTGAACCTGACCTGTGACCCGTCCAGTCTCTGCTGGAACACATTAACATGATGATGATGTGCAAACACATTTCTTCAAGCCCCCTGATACCCTCCTAATATCCTCTCCCAACATTACACCACCTTTAAATGCATGTCTGTGTCTAAATGTCTTTGCTATTCAAAGAAATTTCTCGGGCGGAGCTTTAATTTCTATTCATTAGCCATTAATATTGCACGTGGACAAGCTGTCATTCAGCGGATGCTGATATTTTATGGGCACTGCATGTGATCGTGTCCATCAAGGACGGTGGTTGGTTGAAGGCAAGGGCAGGATGACAGCAGCTCACAGGCCATTCTCCTCACACAGCATCTCCAGAGAAAACAAGTCCAGCACAAATACTGTATATCAGCCACAATAGTCTATTTCAGCTGAAATGTATAGCACACTTATTTCTCATTGATGCCAAGTTCACACTTCAAAGCCAGTTTGTGTTTGGCTGATAATAGCATGACCGAGAGGCAATCTGCAGAGTGTGTGTAAGGCAGAATCCAGCGGCTCTGTGGAAAACTCTTCCCCTTCAGATCATCACTGTACAACTAATTGCCCAACAAACCTTTCTGTGAACATGTGACGTATGAATTTATCATGTGACCTACAGTATGTGTCTGTGTGTGTGTGTGTGACCCTGGAGCACAAAACCAAGCCTTAAGTGACTGGTGTATATTTATAGCAATGGCCAAAAATACACTGTATGGGTCAAAGTGATTCATTTTTCTTTTATACCAAAAATCATTAGCATATTAAGTAAAGATCATTTTCCATGAAGATATTTTGTAAATTTCCTACCATAAATATATCAACATTACAGTTCCTTTTCAGGAACTGGAGCTGTGTCCGAAACACTTTGGGAACGCCCTCAGCGTGACCACGCTCTGAATCGTATGTGAAATCATTCACATGATCATCAATTACTTGAGATTAAAGAGTGAATAATGCATGGACAAAACCTTAAAAATACCGCGAATCGGCGAATTTCCCTTGAATAAGGCTCCAAAGAAAAAATCCGCGAAGTCGTGAATCCGCGATAAACGAACCGCGAAGTAGCGAGGGATCACTGTACTGTAGCTATTCCTCTGACAACAATGTTTTTAGTAATAATTTCATTAACCTTTGTGTCTCCCTTTTGGTGGTTTACAGTAAGAAGTTCTGCTACAGTATATCTAACAAATCCTTCAGATGAAACTCTCTCTGACTGACATCTTTTATTTTACTGATGAGGGGTCATCTGACACACTTGTGAAGATCCCTCTGTATAAATATATATATAATCTTGTGAACAATTCAGTTAGTTTTACAGAGTCATGTAAGGTGTAATTGAGAAAGAAAAGGGCAGCATTAATAATCTAATTATCTGTCATCTCACCAGCTCACACTAATGTCATGGTGTTCATGTGACACTATGGAGGAGGCTAGTGCTGACCCAGAAACATCACCAGAGGCCATGAACTGCTTCAGTTTAATAAATGATGTCTACTTTTGATGCTGCAATAGCACAACAAAATCCATAAATAAAAGTGTTTTTGAGGTGAGCTAAAAGGCTTGTTGTCTTTGATGTTTTCTGCTGGCGACAAGTCTTCATCAGGAGTTCACAGACCACAGCACAATAAATCAAATGTGGCTCATTATTTAGCTTTGGACGATGCAAATACTATTTCAAAAAGATAGAAAGCAGTCCCAGTTTGGCCACATATTAACATGTATCACATCTTACACAAATTCTTTCCCCACCAGTGTTTTTGAAAAAAATGTGGCCAGCCACTGCCAGCGTTTCTGATGATTCTCACTGAAATTTCATAACCGCCGGAGTACATAGCTATATATCAGAACACACGAGATATCACATAAAATACCAGATCCTCTACTTTTAAACAAAAAGAAAAAACTAAATCTGTTTTATTCTAGCTTCAAGCATTCTTTTTTGTCTTCTTCTTTTTTAATCAACACTTGAATGTAGGTGGGTTTCATTAAAAAAGTAACATTTTGAGCAAAAAGCTGAGAAAATTGCTCATTTTTTTCAAATACTACATCGGAATCATATTCAGTAATATTATCAGATCAAAGAAGCAGTAGATGTCTTCCATCAGTTCTCCTAAAGCTAGCACAGGTCTGGATCCACACTTCACACTGGTTTTTGAGATGGCTTATTTCTACATCTTCCTGGTCTGTGTTTTTGATTGGCTCTTTCTAGACTCATCCAGAAATTAGTTATAGCGCCTCCTAGAGTATAACAGCGAGAATGAGGAAACAGAGAAAAGTGTGAGTTTGGTGGAGAGAGAGTTAAGCTCAGTGAAAAAGAAAGTAATTAATTAAATTACAAAAATAAAATGTTATGCTTGTCAGATGCTCTAGATGCTCTAGACGTGACGCAACTCCTTGATCCTTTCTAATGGAACCGTGTTATCTACAGTACCTCGGATCCTGGGGTTGAAGTGTTTACGACAACACATCTACGAGCTGGTACCCCTAAAAACAGACCTAAAGTTTCCAGATCTTTGGCCGGGGGCGACAGATCAAGCCTTGGTTTGAAACAGAAGGTCTTTCAGGATGGAAATCTCCAAGAGAGACACTAGATCTGATAATAATGTGCATGAATATGGCACGTGATTTATCAAGAGAGAACTGCTTACTAAAACAGAGAACACAGAGCTCCTTCAGAGCATCGAGGAGGAGTGATCACCCATTTTGATTTTCCAACCAAGAGGGCTTACCCTCAGGCCATTGAATGCTTCAGCACCAGGGCTTTAGATATGAAAGGTGAAACTGCTTTATTCGGTGTCATTACAACAGCTGACTGGGAGGAAATGCAGCTTCTGAAACTTCAGAGTCCTGATATCCTCTGATGAGGGCTGATGGTTATAGACTGTTGCTTCTCTAAACACAAAAATATTTAGCAAATCAGGTTCTTGAGAGTTTTGATGAAGAATGAGCACATCAAGTTGGCTTTGCAAGCCCAGCACCTGAGCCTCCTCGAGGACTGACCAAGCATGCTCAGTCCCAAACAAATAACACAGAGTTTGTGGGAGTCATCCCCTGGAACATGACGTCACTGACCTCATGTTAGCCAGCACACTGGTGTATTTGAACAGATGCTTCCCACAGCATCTACAACACACTGTAACTTCGAAGAGGAACTAGGCATAGCCAGATCACATTGTGTCTACTGCATTTATTTTGTGATTTTTGGAAGAAAAAAAGTATTAATGCAAGCACAATTTGAGCACTGTACACACAATCCTTTGGAAGACTGCAACAGTGGTAGTAAAAGAGATATTCATTACATTTACGGTAAACCTCCGCTGATGAAAAAAGTAATTGCTTTTCTGAAATGAATTGGATTCCCTAGTTTGTATCCTCAAGTGTGTATTTGCACAGTACATTATTGCGGGGTCATGTACTTGAATGAAGTCTTTGAAAGGATGTATAACATAAATAACATGTAAAATCAGGTCATGAGTCCCAAATGAGTCACATCTGAAGGGATCACAAAGCAAATGAAAAAGTAAAGGTCAGGTTTCAGCTGTTTACTAATGCACTTAATTAAAATTCAACTGTTGAGCTCTATGTAAATGCCACTTTTGACACAAACGATTAAGACTAAATACATAACGACGGTTAACGACATAACGGTTTCAGTGATTTGGCGTAGAGGCTAATACGGTTATCTGTATAGTTACCATTCTCTGTCAGTCAGCGAGCTGCGACACTGACCCAACTCTTTCTATGTAACCTCTTTAACAAACGAGTGACTGAGAGAGAGACAGAGAGAAAGAGAGAGAGATAAAGAAAGTTACGGGTGTCCATCAGAGTCACACAGCTAGCACTTCCTACTCTGGCCTGGACAGATGGGAAATTCATTCCCTGCTACCTAATTAATCATCTCCCAGATTGGTTATTGATTCCTCCCATTCAGAGTGATTTATTTGACCCGCTCATTCATCCAGAGATAGGACGCTGGCACAGATACAGTTACGGCGACTGTAAAAGGCTGTGTGTGTAATCATTGGAAAGGCAGTGCTGATGTTTGAGATAAAGATGTAGATTGCTGGCTCAGAGGATGCTGTTAGAGAACTCAAACATGTTCTACAACACACATGACCTTGAGAAGTTAACAAACGTTTCTACAATGAGATCTTATATAAACAGTTTGAAAATGAAAATTGTTTGTTTTTTATCTGTTTTAAACCTCTATTGAAACCATATTCTGATATGCAGAATTTACTTTCAATAGAAATGCTCTCATTAAAACCGAACTACAATATTGGAATATATGTTGCCTGCTTTTGCTTAACCACGCTTCAAATATATTTCGTGGAACAATGATAATGCTGTATTCCAAAAATGCAAAAAGTCAGTGCAAGCGATTGTTTTATATAAGGAACAGACCTAGTTTTTTCATTGTCTCCATTTTCAAATCCCACACACATTCAGAAACTGACGCCTGAAGAACGGCAGCTTTGATGTTATGCATCATACTAAAAGATCAGATTCGCCCTCACAGAGAGGAGCGATGAAGTCCTTCAAGGAACAGTTCGCTCAAAGCTGAAGGGTCTGAAGGGATTATTTAAATTAGTAAAATGTCAAATTAAAATTAATATATAAATAGGATTGTAAAATTGATCACAATAAGCCTGACTGAACTGTGAGTGGTTTGGTTTGCAGTAAACTCTTCAGACACATTTATGAAGGCCAAGAGAATCTCTTTGTTTTCAAATTCTCATAAATTGCAACATTTCTGTGGATATACGTTTTCAACATTGTGTAAGATCTGTAATGACAAGTGTTGTTGACTATTAAGTCTGTCTAAAAGTCCCGCTGTAATTTAACACCAGCATAAAACGGTAACACACTAGTTTAGGGACCAGTGCTCTATTAATGATTGCTTATTAGTGTAACGAATCAGGGAGGCAGTCGGATCCAAATGCAGAGTGTTTATTAACAATCACGGGAGAGTACAACAGGCTGAGGTCGACAATGGCAGACAACGATGGTAGGAGGCAAAACCTACAGAGAGAGTCCAGTAAACAGAGTAGTGAGTCGGGCGATCAACAAACAGAGTCCGGGAGGGAGAGGCCAGAGCGATAAACGAGAACAGGCGGAAGTCAGCAACGGTAAATCCAGAGAATACAAACACGAACACAATAACAGGGGAAAACGCTTACAGAGGTGGTGAGAACACACACGCAATGATGAGCGGGGAACACTGGGAATTCTGGGGTTTAGGAGTTAACACGACACGAGAGGGCGGAGAACATATTAGTTACTAGGACAACACATGAAGAAGGTGGAGACACAGGTGTACACAGGTGACAGATCATACATGGAGTGGAAAAACACAGATATACTACAAGGAGGCTGGAAGTGCCATCCCCTCACAAATCCCCATCACAATCAGCATGCACATTGGTTGTATATTAGTACTCATAAGACTCATATCTCTGCCTGTTTTGCATGACAAGTCACCCCTCACCTACATTTTACAACGACCTCACTAACTATTAATGCAAGCAATTTCTTCTACGGATTGTATGTTTATTGATGAGTTTAATGATGCAAAAAGTCATAGTTAATGGCTATTATAAGATATTTATGATTAGTTTAAAGTAAGACCTTCATGCCTCTGAAGTTTAATACACTAGGCTAGGCTCATATTACAGTATTTCTTATATACACTTATGTTTAATAATCCCTGTGAAATTACATTCAGAATACATGCAGACATACATTTAGTGTCAATCAGCAGTGTTGATTACTACATACTGTTTAGTGTATTCTGTGCAAACTGATGATAAACGTTAAGAGTAACAATTACTTAGCAGAAATAATATCCCTATGGTCAGTGTGTGCTGATTTTTTTGTCCAGCAGTGTCCTCAGCTGCCATGATTCGAAGCTGGGATACATGCCATGAGGTGCGTGGCGTCCTGCACACATGTGAACAAACCGGTGGAGAAGCACACAGAGACTCACAGACACCGGGCACCCTAGCAACCAGCTCACAGCACCCTAGCAACACCCTCAATGCCTCCACCGCTGCAGATCAGAATCGTTCCAGCCTCACGAAATAATCTGATTACTTACATGCCGTCTTTGTTTCTCAATTCAGTATATATTTTAGGCACTGCTCACAAAAATAATCTAGAAACTTATTTACGGTCGGGCCTGACGGATACGTAGCAAACGCAAGGAAATCTTGTTTTCTCCTCTCAATAACTGTCCTGCCAATGCGACACTATATTTAGCGAGGACAACCTACATCTTGGATTTGATCCTGTTATTCATTTGAAAGTGATGTTATGAAACAAAGGATGTGAAACATGCCAGAACTGTGCAGAAAAGAGGACATTTGTCCAAGCAGAAGGCAGATTTTGGAGAGACGCGCTGTGATGTTTCTGGTCCTGACTCACCGCTGTAGTACCGCAGAGGAAATCTCACTAACAAGCAACACTTCCCTGTCCATCCACCCACCACACACATGCATCGCCGCAGACTCGCCGTATCCCACAGACCAGACTTCATCTAGTCACCGGTTAACTGACGAGTAACCGGGTTTGAGTCAGCAGGACAGCAGCTGAAGATGACATGCTTCTGAGAGAAATCTACACCGCTGACAGATCCAAACAATCTCTGACATGCATCTCCTAAAGCCGTCTGAATGACAATGACACTGACTGGTGTCGATTTGAAATTTCCCTTCAGATGTGACCCATGCATCACTTTCCAAAGCACTTGTATTGCAGTGAGCGGGGTCACGTTTAGGTCATATAACATATTTGGGGTTTGAATACATTGTCTTTTCTCATGATTGGATCATTTATCTGCATTCCTCAAGTCTTCTCCAATATACAAAGAATATGACCAACGCAGTGCAAAGATTTTTTAAAAGTTTTTTTTAAAAGAAGTCTCTTCTACTCCGCAAGCCTGCATTTATTGGGTCCAAAGTAGACCTGCAGCAGAACAGTACCAGTAAATGTTTTTAAAATGTAATATTTTGTTGGTTTTGATTGCTTCTGTTGTCCTCATTTGTAAGTCACTTTGGATAAAAGCATCTGCTAAATGACTGAATGTAAATGTAATTAAGAGAACATTCTGTCATTTACTTCTCCTTCCAACCCTCTTCGACTTACTTTCTTCTGTGGAACTCACTTGTCTTGTGTAAACAGAAGTCAACAGGCTCCAGTGTTTTTGGGTTTCCAGTTTTCTTCAAAATCTTCTCTTTTCTTTTAACAGAAGACAGAAACTCACACAGCTCTGGACTGGCATAGGAGTGTGTGAATGATGATGATTTTCTCCCAAGCACGAGAACCCAGAGCGGTTATTCTGGGAAGAGAGGTTGAGTTGATGAAAAGCTAAAGATTAAATTATGAGGCTGTACAATTCATCAGAACAATGAAGTTAAGTCACAATATGGCTTAGTGTGATTAAAGGTCTGGCTGCAGTTTTCACCAAAACATTATTAGTAGAGTAGTACTCAGATCGCCTGTATTCCTAGAACAGTGTGAATGCCATGTGGACTGGAATCTGTAACAAAACCAAAAAAAACCTCTGTTTCTTTTGTTCTGCTTTTGCTCTGATCTGTTTAATCAGCGCGAGAGGTCTTCAAGAGATCTGTTCGGTTCTTGGACCCTCATAAAACAAATAATAACTTACTGAAAGTGCGTGTGTATGTCAAAGGACCCAGGAAGCTGTCCTAGCATTCACCCATTTGTGACAGCCCTGGCAATATTCCACGGAAATAAAACAATTCGTTTAAAACCAAATAAAAGTATTCCACTTTAAAGTACACAGAGGGTTGTGCCAAGTTTGCTGCTTTCTGTGACACCGAGCCACAAACGCCCACCGAAGCAAACCTCTGCTGAGATCTGTGCAGAGAAACGCTGAGTTAAAAGCCTCAGACTTCAGCACTGGTGAGATTTATTCATCATGTAAAGCATGTGTTAGAGCTACAGGAACATTCAGAGCAGCAAACGCCCCCGAGCAGGAAAGAAATACAACAGGAAAACCTCGCTTTATTACAAACACAAACTAGAAAAGCAGCTGAAAGATGAGCTTTCACACAGTGACCACATCGATTACCTCCAGCCTGTAGTGGTTATTCTGGAACACTGGCAGGAACTGTAACACTTACATGTGTTCTATTAAACTAGAACTCATAAGAGGCAGTGTTTTATTAAAGACAATCGTGAACAGACCTACTATATTCACAATCTCGTGAAAGCATTACGATTACTACAGGAAAACATTTTCATTAAAACCATTTTATTCTCTCTAGAAGATCTCTGATATACAGAATGCTGCTAGGAATGTAAACATTAAACGTGATCTCACATACAGTACATGAGTCAGTGTTACTGTACTGTACAGTTTAGAGCGCTCTCCCTGATCTAGGAGCACAACCATCTGCTGTGTAACATCAAATGAATGAACCAAAAAATGGTTCAGCACTGTATAGCAGTATTTCAGCAACTCTAAACGCAATTCAGTTATTCAGTTACAGGCCCAAACAGAAGGCAAACACTAAACCGCTCTATTCTCTATTAATGGCACTACAGTGTATTTACTGACGACAGCTGTCAGGACGAATGTGAGAAATGTTTGTTTTACTAACAAATCAAACCTAATCTGCCACTGAAGTTCCCCTTCAAGGGCACCTGTTTGATGTCACCTTTCCTTTAGTGTGTAATATAAATCTGTTTGTGGCTGTAAATGACCATCAAAGCCTGAGACGCCTCGTTTGGAGTCCAGTCGTTATGTTCAAACACACACTTGTCCTCTATTGGCTGCTTCGGCCTGCTCTTGAACATAAGTGATGTTGATCTTGAGAAGACACAGATTTTCATGCCAAAAACAACCATTATACAAACTTACAATGTTAACGCCACAGTAACCATATATATTTAGAAGAGTACATTTCTGACCAATCAGAGCAGATTCTGCCTTTCAGAAAGCTAGGGGATGATCAGTGTGGTGTATGTACAGTATTGTACTAGTCTTCAGAGGGAAATGATGAGCGTGTGAATGAGCGCCTGTTTGCAGACGCAGCGATGCCCTGGATTGTGCCTTGTGCCGTGGTCTGTGATATTTGCAAACAGATTTCGGTGATCCGTCTGCAGCTGGCGGTCAGCCGTGATGACGTGAGGAGCCTAACCTTGGCTCCGCTGGCGGGCGAGGGAAGTGCAGGCTCAGCACACCGCTGACAGCCATCAATTGAGCCGGAGCTGATGGGAAGCGATAGGCTGGGCAAATGGAGTCTGAGCTGTAGAGACATCTCTGACACAAATTTTTTGCGTCAGGCCCCCTGCGCCATCAGCTGAGCTCCGGCAAGACGTGGGGAAATCAGAGGAGAGCCAGACCCACGTCTCTCCGGCTCTTCCTCTGGGCTGGAAACATCAGGGTCAGCCTCACCAAAACATCACAGTACAGAGGTTCTGACGTCGCGACATTATTCGCATGACGGTTGAGCACTTTTTGTTATTGTCTCTTTTTACTCTGTGGCGATTATTATTAGAATCTCATTACGCTACTTACTGTAATACTATGAAGTAAATGCAAACGCATTGCAGCAATGAGAATGTAGCACAAATGATGTCGCACAAATAATAATTTTGGTCATGCACCTGGTAGATCAGAATATTAGTTGAAGAATGTTTTTTTTCCCAAGTCATTCTCTTCCCAAGTCTCCGGTTTATAGACAAACATCTCGCCGCACCTTGAATATTAGCCCATTATGTTATGATTTTGCAGATTTCTGTCTGCGCTTTCATTTAGATCTTTACTGAGTTTGGATAGACAAAACCTTGCGAATGTCGCTGGTTGTATAATCCATAATACATGAGTAGTCTTGAGGATGACACATCTAAAGTGAAACTGACAAACTTCCTTCGTCTTAATGCCATCTGTCTGTGTCAGAGCCGCAGCCTTATTTAGCTTTGGCCTGTGGACAAGCAAGAAATGAGGGCATGGATTATGTTTAAAAAGATGAGTGGAATGCCATTAAAACATGTTTGAAAAAAAAAATGTACAAATTAAAAACAAGCCTAAAACTGGCTTGATTTTTTTCAGGCGAAGCAGAATGCATTTCAGGGCTGAACAACCAGCAGTGTTTCTTTGACCTTTAAGGACGTCCAGAACTTCAGTGTTAACAGATGACCTCCGAAATGAACGAGATCCTCCCAATGGGGCATCTTTGCACACAACGGGGGTATTAACCCCAGTGGAGTGTTCTGAGGAGCCTCTATTTAGCAGATAGCTTTGAGAAGCCCTCTCATGCTGGTGTGCTGCGATGACTCACTGGTATTTGCGGTGCGTTTTGATAGGCTAAAACTGTTTGCCCCCACAGCATAGTGACTGATGGAGTTTTCAAGCGTAGGTGACAACAGATTCAGATGTCAATAAATCCTGCCTTGAGGGGGGTCTTGTCTTGTGTTCAGGCATTTCAAAGGCGAATCTCTCCAGATAGACTGACTACACAGGCTCTGTCAATCCCTTCCATTCTTTTCATGGCCTGCCAAGCACAGAGCCTTCATCCACTCAATGGATTAGCCTCTCTCATCCTCTCGCTCACTCCATATGGCATGAAATGTGGAAAATGAGTGCTGACAGACTTAAAATGCTTGTCAATTGAGGTGGAGATGTTTGTTTGTTCATCAGGAGCACAGTCATATATCCAGAGTATTGGGCACTGGACTGTGCTTGTGCGGTACAGTGTCTATTGTAACTGGCTCAATTAAACAGCATGCCTCTATCTCTACGTTTTTGCAAAAATTAACACTAAAACACCAACACTTTTTTATTCCTTTTCACACAAATTATGATTACTGATGGCGTATTATTTATTGATTTTTCATGGTTTCTCACACAGTACTATAATAAAATATATAAAATTATACATATTATAAATATTATACAAATATTATAAATATAAAAATTATATTGTGATTTGTTTTTTTTTAACTGCTACAGTAAAAGCCTGTTAAATGGTTAATGGTAAATTACTGTAAAATGTAGAGGGTAAAAACCATAAACTGACGTTCCTAAAATTCCTAAAATAGTGTTTGTGTGAATGACACTGAGCTCCTTCTATATATGTTACTATTTAAAAACTGAAATGAAACTTTGGTTCATCATGTGACATTTTGATGTTTGCCTCACTTAACCAGCTTCATACGTTTGGCTTTTCTTGCATTGTAAACTTGCTCAGTAGTGCAGGTGCTGTGCCAGGTTGAGATATATATATATAAACTATCGCCGTTAATCTATTCACAAAGTTGTGTTGGGAGCTGGGTCTATACTACGCTAGCTATGGTGACTTTCACTTCGATGAGCTTCGATTCTTATCACCTGTTGTCCATGATAACCCTGTTGTCTCTGTGTTTATTACAGAAGTAAGAGAGTCTTTTTTGTAGATCTGGGCGTCAAAGACATCTAAGACATTTAAGATAAGTAATAGTTTTAAAAGAGTAGTTATATCGTTTATATAATGATAAAAAAAATATACATTTTGCACAAAATACATTTGATTTGAAATGTAGTCATGTGCAGTAATATTGAAGGAAAATGTGATATTCTCCTGGTTTCACAGACAAAGCTTAAGGTAGTCACAGACTAAAATGCATGTTTGAACTGCTTCAACTGAAAATATCTTACCTCTGACATATCTTACTATTTTTAAAGGTTGAATTAATATCTATTTGACTAAGGCCTAGTCCTGGCTTAAGCTAAGCCATGTTTGTGAAGCTAGGCCATTGTGTTGATAATAATAATCTTATTGAATTGAACTGTCAAACCAAGATTCACACCCCTACTTTTAAGATGGCAGTACTGACACACAGATATCTCAAATATAATAGGGCTTTACTTTTAGTCATTATTTAGGTAGCACACATATTCTTAATGTCTTTGGCAGAATTCAAATGAGCCATTTTAATCTAGATTAATCTAGATTAAAAAAATAATCTATGCCCACCCCTAATATGTATATAAATATATATGGGTGTTTCTTCAACTAGGTGCACTTTTAGGTTCTTTGGTCATATTTTTAAAAATAAATATCATTTTGGAGAAACACTTTCTTTGTCAAACTAACAATAAAATCACCTTAAAAACTTTTTACTACCTTTTTACTTATGTTTATTTTATACTTTTCAACTTTTTCAAGATTCAAGAGATTCAAGATTCAAGAGTTTTATTTGTCACGTACAAAATTATACATAGTATAACCAGCAGTGAAATGTAGGTCAAGTTCGCTGAAAGGACAGTGCAGTTATATAATAAAATAAGTAATAAAAATATAAAAAATATAAAATAAATATATATATATATAATAAAAATGAGAAATAAAATAAATAGTAGTATAAGGAATGTGCAAGAGAATGTGCAAATGTTGTACATGGTATAAATTAAAATAGCAGCAATGGTTTTATGAATAGCTTATTGATGGTGAATTTCCAGAGTCTTGAGAGTTAAGACACAGGGTTAAAGTTTAGGAGGAAGAAGCTCCTCCTAAATCTCTCAGTTTCTCATCAGGCTACGGAAGCGCTTGCCAGATGGAAGCAGAGTGAATAGGCAGTTACCAGGGTGATTAGAGTCTTTGACGATTTTAATAGCTCTATTTTTGCAGCGTTTGAGGTAAATGTCCTGCAGAGAGGGGAGAGCAGACCTTGAGATGCGCTCAGCTAAGCGCACAACTCTCTGAAGTGCCTTGCAGTCCTGAATGGAGCTGTTTCCATACCTCACTGAGAAGCACTGAGTCAGTATACTTTCTATTGTCCCTGTGTAGAACGTTTTCAGGATTGCTGGTGAGACCTTGACTTTCCTCAGCTGTCACAGATGGTACAGTCTTTGCCTGGCTTTCTTAACCTGTGTTTGGATGTGTGTAGTCCAAGACAGGTTATCAGAGATGTTTACCCCGAGGTACTTGAAGTTACTCACCCTCTCCACAGAGGTCTCACTGATCATAAGAGGAGTGTAGGGCTACAACTGTCTCTTCCCAGAACCACAGTGTCATCAGTGAATTTGATGATAGCTGTGTAAGGATACGCCGTCATACGTATAGAGAGAGTAGAGCAAGGGACTCAGGACACAGCCCTGTGGGGCTACTATGTTCAGGGTGATGGAGTTTGAGGTGAGCTGACCAACTTTCACCACTTGAGGTCTGCCGGTGACGAAGTCTTGAATCCAGTCACAGAGTGAGGAGTTTAGGCCGAGGTCTGTGAGTTTAGATGTTAGCTTGTTGGGGACTATAGTATTGAAAGCTGAGCTATAATCAATGAATAGCAGCCTTACATAATTCCCATTTTTGCTGTCCAAGTGAGTGAGGGAAGAGTGGAGGACGTGAGAGGTGGCATCGTCCGTGGATCTGTTTGGGCAAACTGAAGGGGGTCCAGAGTATCAGGTATGGAGGAGCAGATGTGGCTCTTTACAAGTCTCTCAAAACCTTCATGACTAAAGATGTGAGGGCAACTGGACGATAGTCATTCAGGCAAGAGGGTTTATTGTTCTTAGGCACAGGGATGATGATCGATTTTTTAAATGAGGTGGGAACCACAGAGGTAGCAAGGGACTCATTAAACACTCTCTTTAACGCTCTCCGAACCTCCTCCTCCGACACGGTGATTACATGATCATCGCTGCCCTGCCTGCTGCTTCCTGACGTGCTGGACGTCAGAGAAGCACACTCAAAAAGGCCGTAGACGGTGTTTAACTTGTCGGCCAGCAGCGGATCTGCTCTCACTTCCGCGGAAGACTTGTGTCCTAGGTCATAGATGGTTCTCAGTCCCTGCCACATCCGTCGAGGGTTGTTGATTTGAAAATGAGACTCAATTCTCTCTTTGTAGTGGTGTTTTTGTGGCTCTTACTGCGCGTCAGAGAGCATAGCACGATGCTTTGTACTCACTCATATTCCCAGTCAGAAGATCCTCGTTGTATGCGGTAGATATCACATCAGCCTTTTATTCACCGACGCAGCCCCTTCCTTAGGCTTCAGAGGTTTTTACCATAACCGCTGGTTTGCCTCCCCCTGGTCTTCCGAGCTAATCGAAACCCCACCCCACTTAGCCTGCACAGCACTCTACAAACTCTACCCCATAGTAGTCGCATAGTTTTTGTCCACTGTGACAATGAGGCCACCGTCCAACGTATTAACAAACACAGCTCTCACTCCCCCGCCATTATGCCCTTCCCAGCCTTACCAAACCTTACAAGCATATATATCCTATAGAAGCTCATCCTGTCAACCATCCTGTTTCAAGGTTTTGTTCTAAAAACACCTCAAGTCCATCCTCTCAAGATCCGAAATCGACCCAGACCAATTCTCTTCACATTCCTTTAGGATCAGCGCTGCCACCACAGCCGCCAATAGAGGCTTAGCCCCAAACCAAATCCAAACCCTCGGCTGTTGGTCCTCAGAAGCCTTTAGAAATTACATCCGCCTCAATCCCGCCTCCATCCTCCAAGCCATGCTAACCCTCTCTAGCCCCACAGAAAATCAAGACCAACCACCCTCCTCCTCCTAAAGGTATCCACATTTCTCTCCCTTCTCATCTCCACCAAGTCTTCCCCTACCTCCGCTGAGGGCTTTTCACTTCTATCCCATTTCTGCAGAGGCCCATACCTACGCTGGGGTTTCATTGCACTCCCATTCCCATTCCCCTACCTCCGCAGAGGGCTTTTCTCTTCTATCCCATCTCCACAGAGTTTTCATTCCCCACCTCCGTTAGTGGCACTCCCATCCCCTACCTCCACAGAGTTGCTTTTCTCTTCTATCCAATCTCCGCTGAGGTCTCCAAACCTCCGCAGAAGTTTCATTCCCCGCCTTCGTTAAGAGGCACTCCCATTCCCTACCTCCGCTGAGGGCTTTTCTCTTCTATCACATCTCTGCAGAGGTCCCCGTACCTCCACTGAAGTTTCTGCCCCACCTCCATTAGAGGCACTCCCATTCCCCTTCCTCCACAAAGGGCTTTTCTCTTCTATCCCATCTCTGCAGAATCCCCGTAACTCCACTGAGGTTTCCAACTTCCCCTTATCCCTTGTTTTATTTGTACTTGATTTAACAAATTTTAATTTTTTAAATTTTTTAACTCTTATCTCTGCTTCTCCATTAGGTCATCGGATGTCCAGGCCAACCCAGCCTCCTTTTTTCCCATTTACCTATATTTTCATATACTTAAAAAAAAATACATAAAATAATATATAAACAATAAATAATATAAACATAGATTTAACATATACACATATATTTTTCCATCCAGCGTCCTCTCTCATTGCCTCTTTTGGGCGCTCAAATTTTGCTGCTGTCCTCTCAAAGCTTTTTGGGGGGGGCAGACAGAGACCGAGCTGAACGCCAAACTCTTGCCCACGCTAGGGTTCAATCCATTAGGGTTTGGAGTTCGCCGCTCTCCCTGCTCGCTCCCCAGACAGAACACCAAATTTGCTTTATTATTTACTATGAGGAAAGCGTGAACTCTTGAAGTAAATGTTTTGCAAATAACATTTCGAGAGCATCGCTGAACGGATTAATCATGCACGGCTGGCAGCCAGTTACCTAATCATACCTCGTTAATCTGCACCCATTCGATTCATTTCCCCTTCACTATAAACTCTCCCAGCTTTCATTCTCCTGCATCTTGCTTTTGTGCACCCCTCCTTCGCCCCTTCTCCCCCTTTTATCCACATAATTTACGCCTTTCGGGGGGGGCAAATGGAGTCCTTCCGGGGCGGCATGATGGCAGCTTGGATGAGGCTGATGGCAAGGGCGAGAATTTTACTTCCATTTGTAGTGCTCCTTAAGGCAGGTCGTGGTGGACAGAGCAGCCAGCCAGGCACGTGCAGGTGGTGTGGGATCTTCGGTTGGCATTGGTTCGTCTGTTAGGCCGGGAGCCGCTGACCTGTCTACGTGCCATGAGAAGCCCTCCGGCGTGCGTTGCTCCTGGACCACCCTCCGAGTGGCGCTCTGTCCCCAGCCTTGTGGTTGTGGGCCACCTTCGCAAGCTTGATGGACTCAACCCCACCGCCCACCTGGTGGACAGCGGGAGAGCTCGGAGTACCTGGTCGATGGTGATGTGTGCCGCTACCTGACCAGCAGTGGGATTCCCATCTTCAGCGGCCCAGGCATGGGCTGGGCAACGCGGTTGGTATTCCCATCCATGTAACATTTGGGCATTGCTGATAGGGGAGAGGCTGAGCTATCCAAGGATCTTTCGCTTCAGCAAATAATAATCTTCATCATGCTGGGCCTCTCCGGTCAGTAGGGGCAACCGTGCCCACTTGCCTCAATCCCAGCTCTCCCAGATGGTGAGAGTTTCAATTATATAATTTAATGTCATCGTGGCTTGTCAGCTTGGGCATCAGCTGGGCTTCTTGGACACAGGAATCTGGTAGCAGAGCGTGCTGGGTGGCGAAGTCCTCTTCAACCTTTTCCTACCGGGCCGTGCTGTGCTCCACTATCTGATGCTCACATCAGATAGCCATTTGAGGAGGTACTTCATGATTGGGGTGTGGGGGGGGGGGCTGCACTCAACAAAGTTCTTGCTCTGTTGAGTGCAGCTGAATGGGGGAATGGGAATAAAAACAAGTGTCAGTATTTGCTGGGGTGCTGGGTTGGTAATCCCTCAAGTTGCCCACATTTTTCACCAGTGTAGCGATCTGAGGAACTACACAACCCAGGACATGGTGAAAAGCCCACGGAAGGTGGATTTTATTAACAATAAACAAAAAACAAGTTTTAAAAACAAAAAAGAAGTTTCACAAATATATTTTGCCAAAATTTCCTTAGCCGTGTGATGCTGTTTTACCACTGCAAAATATCTTTCAGAACAACCTCAGCATTGAGAGCTCATGTGGCCAGTGCATTAAAGTGCTGTCTTAGCAGCATCTCAGAGCTTATGTTAGAAAACAAGGGAGCATTACATTACGTTGGCAGGAAGATCAAAACAGATGCTACTGTGGGTGTCATTCGAGGTTCGGCATTTTTGTGCAACAATGTTTTAGAGATCTGCTCTATCTTGTCCATAACTGAGAGATACGAATATGACAATATAAGAGCATGAGCAGATGAGTCACGAGTCTCAGATTAGTGTCCAAACTCCAGCTCCCTGCAGAGGTCTCACACATGCACAGGGCAAAGATGCGGCAAAAAAGAACCATTGTCCACATCTTCTGTTCTCCTGAAGCCATATGTGGAGTGTGACAGAGAGAGAGCGACAACATCAGGGTGATCTGAGGGTGGGAGAGAGCCAAAGGCCTCCTATGAACCCAATTAAAGGCAAGCGACACTGTGGTCTGCCAACCTGCATGAGTGTCCCTGAGCGATATCTCACTCAACCGGCCTGCAGCTCTGAGAAAATCACTCTGATGAGCCTTGTTCTGCACTAGATCATATGCAACTCTCATTTCAAATCACGCCGGCTGAATGTAGTTTATGTATAGGACTCCTTGAAATTGGGCAAATGTTCACAACTCTATAACACAAAAGAGCTACTCCAGATATAGCTGAAGTCTTCTCATGTGAGTGAGAGAAGCCCTGCTGAGAGCTGCCTCCAAATAATCATTGTTCCAGAGACACATCTGACACAGTGAATCACCAGCTCCTTCCTCATCTCACACACTACAGCGAGTTGCCCAACGATGAAGACCCTACTCACATTGGTAAGAATCAGGACTTAAAATAACAATTTAACTATTACATTAGGATTGTTACTCACTGGTGAGAGAATGTTCTTTACAATAAGATACTCATACTGAAATCACATTGAATTTGTGTGTGTGTACACGAAATGAGTATAAACTTTCCAGCGGTTACAGGACTATGTCAGTGTTCAGCCTCCAAAACGAGTTCAGCGCAAACTTATTCCACGTAGAATGAAATCATGAAAAATGGGGAAACTGAGATGTATTTCTATGCTGTCTATAGGATCAGCCTGTTATGTTTTATATACCCAAAAGTAGCGGGGACAAAGTTATGATTCAGAAAAAGGCGATGGGAATGTGTCCAATTTGTCCAATTTTAGAAAGAAACATCTATGTTACCCTTCCCATTTACTATTGCTTTTTAATTTAACAATATTACAAAAATGTACATTTTAATAATTGAATTCATAAATGATCCAAGGCATATTTGTCATGACTAGAGGTGATCCAGAGTGTAGAGGTGCATCAGGTCTTCACCTCATTGTGTTATTTCAGTCTTTAACCCTGGATCTACAGAACCAGAGGTATGGAACAAAAATCTTGCTTAAAGTATTTGAAATAAAAAGCTTGTAGAATTCCACAAATTGAAAAGAAAAAACCTTGCAATTAAAAGTGCTTGCATTTTAATGCATTGGATTTTCATTGTATTTTCATTTTATGCGCTGCATTTTAACATGGTTGTATATTTACATTAAAACATACATAAAATTCAGTAATCAATATTCCAAAATATTCAGTTTTTTTATAATTCCAGCAATAATATTCGTCAGGCAACATTTGTTTATTTTTATTCCACTTTACAAATTCACTTCTGAAAATTCTGTGGTTCAAATACGACAGAGCACACATCCAGGAACTGCAGTAAAAGCAGTAGATTACCGATCCAAGAAACCATCTGCTGTTAGACGTCTTCACCAGCGGGTGGTGCTCGCGGCTTTCAGTGTGAACGTCTGCATCAAAGTGGTGTTGTAAGATATTATTTTAGGGCTGTGCTGTTAACCCTCTGGGGTCAGCTCACGCATTTATGCGTTTTGAGGCATCTTTTCCTGATGACGCCAATATGAACTTAAATTACACACTGAGTTTTGATGTACATATAAGAGCAATACGTCAATCGAATCTGTGAATGGTCTACCTTAATTTGTATACACATTTCGAAAATGAAGAAAACAAACAGGGTGCGCCGCATTGGTCTGTGTGATCTTCAGTTAGCAATGCCTCACTAAAATAAAACTCAGCAAAAACTCCACAAAGAGACATGAGAGTTATATCTGTAGAAAGCTTGATATGTCTACTATTACACTAAGACAGTTTAATCGAAAACAAATATTCTGTGATAAAGTAATTCAAATGAAACCAACGCGACCTTTCGCGTCTCCTTCATTATCTCTTAATGCGACCACAAGCCGCGTGAACAATAGGTATGATAATCATCCATGAGGAGAATTTTTTCACTTCAGAAAAAGACACGCTGTGATAAATAAACACCTCAAGAAGACGTGCTCAGAGGAATAAACTTCGGATTACATCAGACAAGAATGCAGACTCGATCCAGCCACGGAGTGATCAGTCTAATAAGTGAGTAATGTTTATTTTTTGTATTAGTTTGCTTGTTATTGTGGAATAAATTTGAACAAATTTACTGGTTTTGTTTTTCCCGAACTATAATACCTAACTGAAATGTTTGATATCGAGTGAAACATTTTGAATATGACAGGCTGTATGCTGTTACTGCTCTATATAATATAAAACAATACGATATGTATACAATAAGTAATGTCATGCTTAGTTGACCTGTTATTGTGGCATATATAATATATATATACAGTGTTGTGCAAGTTACTTCCAAACTGTAATACATTACAGATTACGTTTTACTGTCATTTAAATGTAATTCCTTACCGTTCAAAATTACTGTCTCATAATTGTAATACGTTACATGACTCCTGTATTACTTTTGAGTTACTTTCAGAAGTATAACAACATTCTAAAATGACAAAATTGTTCTGCAGATCATTTTACATCCAATAGAGGGCGATATCATGTCGCATAAAGACTGTGGTCTGTCCAGGGTACTAACAAGATGTCAGATAACTAAGATGTCATCTGCCATCTTCATCCATTTGCTGCTTTTCCACTGGCCAGTGAGCGCTAGGGCTTTCAGCAAACCGAGGCGGTGCTTATGGCCTCGGACATCAAGCTCATAGGCTGAAATCATGCTGCGTTACAAAATACAAAGTTCCACCAGCGAGAGATAGATGATGAGTGACACCACACGTGGCTAATCACTGACCATTAACAGGAAATAGAACTTACTTACAGGATTTTTTATTTGTTAATGTCTTGCAGGCGTTACTGAACATGTACTGAGTTAAATATTACTTGAAATTGATTATACAATTAATTGTAATGCCTTACACTACTGC
>JAUMHI010000055.1:175532-196862 GCA_032359435.1 Enteromius unitaeniatus | reverse complement strand
TTCTACCAAAACAGCTCATACTGTTTCAGCTATTAAAATAGTTCAAATTTTTGTATAATGGCAAAATAATAATATTTAGTTTAGTTTTTTTTTATTAAGTTAATTTATAAAAAAACTTGGAGCATTAAATATACGTTTTCGTTTATTTAAAGTAACAACAACGTGGCCAGTGCTGATCATAAACTATGTTTGATCAATTTTCAATTTTCAAATCATAACAACTTGCCTAAAATGCATTAAAAACATTTCAAGCATATAACAATGTTTAAATGTTAAAGCACCTTCAGTGGAAACTAAATGGCCGACGCCGTTATTTTATTCAGAGTATTACATCATTCAGAAAAGGAAAGGGTCTACATTTATTTGGGTGCAAGATTTATCCCAGAAATCTGCAGAGAATCAGGTCTGTTTGTGCAGAAATAACACCATGCATCTTTAATGATAATCTTACTTTGACTTACTATATAGTAATGGATTCATCACTTTATTATGTAATTACAGTGTAGTGTTTCCTAATTTTGGACAGAATGTGAGATAGTACAGATGGAGACTAATTACACAATTCACAGCCTTGAGAAGGTGCCACCTGAAAACTAAACAGATGGAAAATATTCTGCACTTCTCTCAGATTGCTGTTCACGGATAAAGATGGATAAAGATGCACCTTTTTTTTATAAAGCTGTTAATAGAGGCATGCAGATGAAGTTTCTGATCTGGAGCTGACCCGGAGTGGACACTCACATCAGTCTATTCAAGAAGTGAAGGTGAAACCGCAGAGATGTTCAGGAAACACTGCACTGAATACACATTAAGTATTTCAGCCTGTTCTCTACAGAACTGAAAAGGTGCTGTTTCTTAAGGACAGTATCACAATAACCTGCCTGCTTCTTTCTGAATGCTGTCAGTTTAAGCTCCTGCGACGTGAAGAATGGGTTCAGAGCTAACTTTCCTTATTCCTTCACAGCTCCAGTGGCGTGAACCGTTCACATTCCACACAATCTAGAAAACTGTCTAAGCTGAATCATACTGTACGAGCAGACACAGGGGTTTCACTGAAGAATTGACCTGGGTGACTTCAGGACTGCTTAATATACAGATCTGCCCATAACCAGTCCTGAGGTCTGTTTAATATATCATACGGACAGAGAACTAATGCTGGAGGTGTAGATGGTTTATAGAGGATCTGCCTGAGCTAAGGCTGTTTTTTCACCCAGGTTTTTCGTTCTCTGCCTCACTTGCCTCTGGCTGATTCACTGAAGCTCAAAGATTTTGATGAAACTGCACAATAGGGACTTTACGGAGACATTATAGGCGCTGCAGTACGACTGCTATAGTAAACTCCTGCAAAGATGCTTCCAAACAATGTATATTGTGAAAAGCCATATCCAAATGAATGTGTCTTGACTGCTGCAGTATAAACAGAAGCACTGATAAATTGTATGTGTGTGTGTGTGTGTGTGGAAAAGAGAAAGGTTGAGGGTTCAACACAATGAAATAATTGAGCGCGCCGTTTCAACATGAATTCACAGTGTCTGCTCTGTTGTTACGGTGCGGCCCTAAGATGACATTTTAAACTCTTTCCAAGACATACAGAATAATGCCACAATGGCTTTTATGAGGTTGGATGTGTCACATTTTCTTAGCAAAGCTGTCATAGTAGACCAACTTTAATTCTAGTAAATCTGTGATTCAGCTCCGTGAGGCCCGAGGCCAGGGAAATCAGCTGCTTTTTAATATTTAAAATCACTTTTCGGTCCTGTGACATTAAGTTCAGTCCACATGAATATTTCATAAATCTTTAGTTCAGCATAATTTCATGAAAGTTGCTAGTGTGGTGCATTTTTAAACATAACCCAGGTCTTGGAAAACTTGAAATAATGGCTTTTAGAAGTAGTGAAGATGACAAGGAAGCAATAGAATTAATTCAAAACGTACATGTCATGATTTCTTGTTTAATCGTTCCTTGTTAGTTATTGAGCAGGTCTATAGAAACGTTCTACACGGATGTCATGCTTTATCAGGGTTATTAAGGTAAGCTTACAAAATGGATTTATACTCACAGCTGTCTTCTCCAACAAAGAAAAATAGGTCAGTCTACAATGGTGGCAGATTTAATACTTACTCATATCTCAGGATTTCCGTCGCTGGTCAGGGCTGTGTCACACATTCAACAATGCTTCCCAAAACCCAAAGAGTCATTCGACATTTTAGGGGACATTTGATGTCTATTGATGCAATTTTTTTCTTATCAATTTTCTTGAGATTTTGTTGTTGTAGTTGTTGATTTAAGTTTAAAGGGCATTTTTACAAGATGTAAGTCTCAGGTGTCGCCATAATGTGTCTGTAGAGTTTCAGCTCAAAATACCCCACAGATCTTTAATTATACCAAAACACGCTGTTTTAGTGCATGTCTCTTTAAATGCAAATGAGTTGCAGCTCCCTGCCCCCAGAACAAGGCTGTCCCTTTACATCTCAAACCTCAGATAATAAACTAATAAACATCTGCTGTCATGTCTATAATGCTGAAAACATGCATTTTATCAGATTAAATATCAGATTAAACTAGTGTTTTCTGAGCACACATATCTGAAGCTAACACACAGAAACACTGCAGCTGTCACACGGCATGTAAAACCTAAACTTTTCATTCACACACAAGATCAGGTTAATAACAAGCATAAGAAAACACAGTCCGTTCATATTAAGTGACAACACTGTAATATACAGTAGCTATACTGCTGTCTACGCTGCTGATACCAACCAAACAATAAAATTAAAGCATAAGCTCTGGGGTGAATCATTTCTAAGGCTTTAATGAGGAGACATTTTTTCTGTGGTTGGTCGAGTCAAAGTGAGATTATAATGTCATGACTGATGCGTAGTCAGAACGTGCAGAGACGCTCTTTACACAAACACAAGCAACTAAAGAACAAACAATTCACAGCATTTCTTTTTAGACATTTAAATATGAAATGATAACTGTGGGAACTAAGTGTAAGAAATGTTTATCGAGAAACCATAACTGTTTCAACCTAGCTGTGTATTTACTGAAAAATGACTGGTTATTTCAGAGTCTGGTTGCCACTCAGAAGCCAGCAGTCCTGTGATATAAGTACAGATATTAAACAGGAATCTGATTTCAATATCTGAATGCAGTAAATATGAAAATACAAGGCTCTAATAAAACAAATGATTTGATTTACTCAGTATTATTGATTTGCGCTCATCATTTGCTTTCCATTAATGTACGATCTCCTAGAATAAATCAGGTCAATGTGAATCAAGCCAAGTTGTTGACAATGATTTGTGCTGCTGATGTTACCGAAACTGATTGATTCATAGACGGCTCCACAAAAACATATCCTCTGACTAGGACCTGGTGCCACCATCGTCATCATCATCATTCAAAACATTTCCTTTGCAATACAACCTAAAAAAAGCTAAATTCACAGCACACACGAAAGCTTGTATATCATTAGAAATCACACACACGCTATAGCTGAGAAGACCTCTAATGTCTGCTGTGTCACTGCAGGTTTTATACTTTATTAAAGATAAGTTCTCTAAAAACAGCTATTACAATCTATGTATTGTTTCTCAACTAAACTGATTTGAAATAATTCTAGATATTTTACTGTAAATGGTAAACCAATAAACCAGCAAATTTTAATTAATAGTAAAACACACACACACACACACACACACACGTGAATGGCCTTGAGTGTGAATAGTGCAGTGCCAAAGAGAAGACAAATGGTTCAGCTGAAATATTATAATAAGCCATATTAATCAAACACAGTCCATTGCTGCCGTTACATAAATGATTGTGCAGACTAACTAGCACAGTGTGTGAACGAGTGAGCTTTTGTTGCCATGCGGATCATTTTACATTTAGAACTGACCAACAGTAATTCAAAGAAGCAACAGCACATTTATTAGATAACAGATATAAAGGAACTATGTCATATGACAAATTAAAATAATATATCATAGTGGTCCCATGCATTATTAATGTCCAATGCTGCTGATTATTAGTTTTATTAAACAAATAAAAATGCAAATACAAACAAAAAGAATTGTTTCTAAGATTTACAGATAATATACATTTGATGATATTTTCGGACTGTTTGGTTGGTGTAAGTGTTCTGTCCTGATCTAACGCTCCTGCGATCTGAACGAGAGGTGTGTTAGATGACTGAGCTACCCACGCCGCACTGCTGCTCTCCTCAGAGTCTTACAAGCTTCTCAACATCTTCTCTTTCACTCTCCACAGCACTGCGCAGCACAGCATAGACTCCTTTAAAAATAGTTTGCAAAGGTATGAATGGTGAAAGGCCGTATGACTTTGCAGTACATCCCCCGGATCTGTTTCTGAAGAGAGGTGTGAGAGCGGACCGTGTGACTGCTCTGTACATTTACACACTGAAAGCTGTTTCTGAATGGCTGTCACATTAAATTAGTTTTCTAGTTTGGCCCTGCAGTTTAGGCATCGACTTTGACTAACCTTTGTTAATTGCTTCACATTGCTTTGAATCCTTACACAGGGAAGTGCTAATTGTCAGACCTCTTTTAAAGCTCTTTCATGCCACTAACAGACAATCAAGCGAAAGTGACTTGCTTCAGCTGATGCAACCGCGAAGCTGTTTTTACTTATTTATTTGCTTTTCTTTTGGTTTGGAAAGAGTGAATGCCTGAGAGCTCATTGGCTGTTGTGTGTGTGACATGCTGAGGGACTGCAGTAATGCTAATGGAGAGTGTGAGACTGCACACGCAGGGAACGTCAGGCCTCACAAGCGCCACATTACTGAAAATGATCACACATTATTTCAAATACTAATGGCAAAGTGTTTCATTTGGTGTTTTTAAAGCCATTTCATTCTGGTGTCATTGAATATACCTCTGGATTATCCACTTCCAGTCAATCAGTACTCTACACATTCAATCTGAAAACAGATCCGCTAATTCTAGATTATCATACATATTCTATTGTACTGATAAATATTTCTACAAATATCAGCAGAAGAGCAGCTATAACACACATAAGTGTATGGACACCTAAATAGGATTCTTATAACGCATATTTTTATACAGGTTCACAAGCAGTGCATTCAGATCTCCAGAGATTGTGATGTAGTGCTAACTAAATAACTAATGCATACTTTGGTAACACTTTAGTATAAGGACCAATTCTCACTATTAACTAGATGTTTTTTTAGTATGACTATTATTAATATATTTGGCTGTACTTATAAAGTAGGGCTGCAACAACGAATCAATTAAATCAATAAAAATCGATTACTAAAAAAGTTGGCAATGAATGACATTTGAATTACATTGACATTTTTTTAATATATATATAGCTGAGTGCGGAGTGGAGTCAACACACTCGATCTCTCTCGTGCACGGATGCTAGCAGAGGTCAGCGCTCATAGACAGGGCGGAGCAAAAATAATAATACAACAAAAAAACAAGCGGCGGTAGAGGAAGGATGCATGGCGGAGGAAGAGAAATCCGTGTGACCCAAGTCATCCAAGGTGTGGGAGCATTTCACACTAAATAAACAGAAAAAGTGTTTTAACTGCAAAATATGCAAAAGCGACATGGCGATCCTACCTTTGTTCCGTTTCGAAGTGAGGAATGTAATGTCCCTGGTGCTGGTGTTTCTTACTAAGTAACTTAGTCTTGTTTCCAGTCCAAATATCTAAAAAACTTAAATCAACATTACTACACAAGAAAAATGGCATGAGAAAATTAAGTGATGCTTAAGACTTCATGACAGTGATGCCGCCCTCATTGGCAGATCATTTTGCTTGTTTTGAACAAACAATCACTTAATTTTGAGGTGGTTTTTTTATTTCTTATGCTAGAGAACAAGTTCTGACATTCAAACAAATCCTGTTAAATTTTCTGATTTCTATTGCTTTTTTATTCGTTATTATATTTTTATTTTTATTGTTCTGGCAGCTCAGGTGACACTTTATTTTAAAAGAAGTCTATATTTGGCAGATGTAAAGCATACATGTGCATGTTTTTTGTGTTAGTCCATTTTTATTTTATTTTATTTTATTCTTATTATAACATGTTTGCACACTTTTTAAAGATTTGATTTCTGTTTTTGAATAAAGGTCGAAAATAATAATAATAATAATAACATTAATCGACAGATTAATCGAATAACTGTTATAAAGCATTAATTCCTGGCCATATTCTACATCCCTAAATCTACCCAATCCCTATCTTACAATTATCTTACTAAATTTTTTTGAGGCAAAAGTTCTAGTTAATAATTTGTTAATATCAAGAATTTAACCTTAAAGTAAAGTGTGACCCATGTTTTTTGCTATAGTGGTGTTAACCTCTTTTATCTGAGAGAGGAAGAAAGCTGTCGAATCTCAGAAAACAAAGGATTTAAAGGCTATTCAAATTAGCATGTCGGAACTAAAAGATTCATACTTTAATTTGGTTTGTATGACATAACAGATCTGTTTTTTGTTGGAAGATCTGTGTACTGTTTGTAGGCTTTGGTGCAGCATATGGTAACTATAGTTATCTCCAGTAACCATGGGACGTCTCAAGTGTTCAGAGCACAACCAAAACACTGATGTAAAAGAACTCCTCTGTGACATGCTTTTTAAAATCACTAATGGTGATAGAGCGGCCACAGCACTGTTTTCCAGCTTTGACACCACCTGTGTAATTAATGCACTGATTGCTAACACTACATTCTGTTCACCTAAATATAAACTAATGGCCACTATTATTACCAGACAGTACAGTGGGTCTTCACAAAGACATATTCACTGCATGCTTTCCTCTGGAATCATCACAAGCGCTCAGCAGCCAACGTGACGTGGCGTGGGCGAGCGAGGTGTGAAGAAGAGGGAGGCGTGACCTTAATACCGTCTCTCTTTGGAGCACACACACACACACACCTGTGGGGTGAATTCTTCCACCTCTTTGTGATGTAGTACACTGAAACGCTCCATCTGACCTCAGAACCGCTGAAGTTCTCCTGCCGCTCACTCACTTATGAGTTCAGACAATGACATGAACAACAAGACGGGGAAGATCCTTCAGTCGGGCAGACTCAGTGTTGTTTGTGCTCTGTAAAAGACATTGTTGGATCCGTCAGCCGTATGGGGGTGAGGATCTGCTCTCAACCTCACACAGAATCCCTTGTGACAGCTGTCTATGTTATTCAAATGATTCTTTAGAAAGCATGCAACTTGTGTCCAGAAACATCTTCATTATCTAATTTAAAACTATTTGAAAGCTTTTAGCATTTAGCTCTGTATCAAAATGCGTATTATTATTCTATATTTTACTTTTCTACTACAAGGTTAAACATTTACCGTTTACTTTTTCATTGATTATATCACATACAGTGAAAGTTGACTAAACTTTGAACTATGTAGAAATGTCTCACGCATGAGCTTTTGGGGTGTGCTGACTGAGCAACCTAGCTTATAACGAGCCCCTTTATTACAATACCTGGAGGTGAAGAAGAATGCAAGAAATGGCATATTCACTCAGTATTAGTAATTCACAACTATCTTAATTAAAATGAAGTACAAATTAATTGTATTCGGTTGCTTTAGGCACTAAAACTTACTTTACTTCACTTTATAATCAAACACATTTTTATATTGAAAACACCCTGGCTCCACCACTGAAGAAGAGATCTGCCCATCTCAGCACGCACAAAACTAATGACAGGTATTTCTTTACTGGAGTGTCCGGACTGATAAAGAAGCATCTGCTCACAGCTGCAGTAATGAGTGCTCCCGAGGGACTGATAGATCAGTGAGAGCTGCTCTATGACTGTACTGGAAACGACTGCACTCTGGCAACCTCGTTAATACAAGTAATTGACTGATGTGACAAACACATCCATGAAGAAAAGATTTAATCACACAGACTTTTCAGGACCTAATCAGTGGCTGAAGAGTCTGGGACCTGATGGGAGGTGACACATCCACGATAGAAGCACATGACTTAGATTCAGTAAGAGATAATATCCAGTTCTGTTTATGAACTAGCCTTAGAGAAAGCCCCTGCTATCTGCAGCAGTGTGGACATATTTCACTGTATGACTGCCGGGTTATAAAACAATACGCATCTATAAAATCAACACTTTGTGCACCTGGGGTGATCTATCTGAAGAACAGAAACGAGTGCTTGAGCTGCTGTTGCGTAATGAAATAATACTCTGAGATTTGGATCTTGTTCACAACATATGATTATTTCAGACAGTATTAGAAGTAGTAATGGTAGTCCAGAGGCAACACACACAAACACGAGGTCCAGGGGGTCCAGCCATGAGAATGAAGCTTGAGCTGTTTCATATACAGCAGCAACACTAAGGAGACTGACTAAAGAAAGCTCCTGATTAGTGCACCGTGCTTTAATTAGGATTAAAACTATTCACAAAAGAAATCACCACCTCCTACACCTACAGTACATGTTTACTATAATGACATAACCAAGTCATAATGGATTGATCCAGTCACAGTCAATAGCCTTGGACCTCAAAGCTTTTAGTGTGTGCGTCAGTCCAGTCCAGGAGCCTCTCAGTATCTGAGGCTGTCAGAGGAGCGACTGAACCCTGTGAAGACCAGGTGATCTGACCAGCTACATATTACACTTACAACGGCACCATCCTTCAACACCACACACCTCCTCATCTCCATCAGGAGAGCTCTTCAAGTAGCAGAGAAATAGAAGGAGTAGTATGGTGGTGTGCTGTTCAGAATCTAAAGACCCCATGAAATCAGATTTGGACTTCTGTGACTGTAATCATTACTAAAATCATCACTATTTTACTAATTAGAAGTCAAGGATGTGTAAAGAAAAATGTTGGAGGATTTCTATATAAGCAAAGAGGAGACAAACATTGTTTTCTTTGCTCCTACATTTGCCAGAGATGTTTAACATCTGCGTGAACCTCTTCTGGTTTGTGAGAGAAAAGTGTTTATTACTTTAGAAATATGGGTATGTTTTAACATGTGAGGGATGTTTTATTACAGATGTATGTGCTTTATTTAACATCTTCTGAACTGTAAGCAGCAAACACCCTCCATAAAAAGGCTTATGGGGCCAGAACAGTTTTTAATATAACTCTGATTGGATTCGTCTGAAAGAAGAAAGTCACATACACATAGAAGGCTTTGAATGTGAGTAAAACATAGGCTAATTTTCATTTTTGGATGAACTATTCCTTTAATGCTGATATGGTAGTGAGCAGGTCTAATAATTGCAACAGGGTTTGCCGGACTGTGGTCCATGTGGCTCAGATTGCGTATGCGTTGTGATATTCTCTAAAATGGCAGAAGAAGTAACTCAGGGGAGAAGAATAGCTGAATAAACTCTTATCTTTTTTCCACTGCACTGAAAAAGTAATCTTGTAGCTTTGCAAAACTGAAGCTGAGCCTGAGTTTCTGGACCTGGATCATTTCCGTTGTGTTGCTGTCTATAGAGGGTCAGAGAGCTCTCCGATTTCATCAAAAATACCCTAATTTATGTTACCAAGACAAACAAAGGTCTCACATGTAATTAATAACATAATTTTTAATTTATCAAAATCATGAGTTCTTGTGTTGCTAGAAACCATCAACGTTGACAAAATAAAAGTCCACCAAACAGGAAAACAATCAGTTTCACAAAACCTGTGCTAATTGTACAAAAATAAGCTAATAAAAAGATGATAATAAAGCATAACAGGAGCTTAATAAGTTTTTTTATGTTGAACTGTCATTTGTGAACAGGGACAAGTGTGAGAAGACAAGAAAAACAGAATGCAAAACAAGAATTTTAGTTTTATTCCAAAATGATGACAGCATTTTTTAGGATGAAAGCAAATCCTCTCTGTTTTAAACTGACCAGAACATAACAGTTACACCGAATAGCCTTGCTTCTCATTTTAAACCGACACGCAGTGCATAGAAATGTACAAAGCAGAGATTAGAAGTGAATTAGTGTAGTTATTGAACTGAAGATTTCAGTTGTCTAATTTTGCTTGGAATAGTTTTTGTTCTTTCTATGTGAGTTTGTCAGTCAGCTGTCGGAGCTGAAGGGAAATCTTTCATATTAATTTTCCCATGCTCCACAGGAACATTCAGAAGCTTCACAATCTTCCTGGTGCCGTCCGCCTCTGGGCAGGTCAGAGCTGAGACAAAGTGCTTAAGATTTACATTGTGATGTTTGCTGTATGGCCGGCATGAATCTGGAAGACGAGGGGAAACATGTTTAGAGGCCCCAGAAAGCAGTGCTTCATCATTTTAATTGCACATCTCTAACCGCTTTCCTTCTGCTGGTGCAATGAGACTCTGGAGGAAGGCTGATGAATGCAAGGCCCCGGCAGCTGTTGCTAGACGGATTTCTATTTTAAATAATTATTATACAGTATATAATAATTGAGAAGAAGAAAGCGGTTTAAGGAGGGTGTGGTAAAGACTGTGCTGGTTCTGATGAAAGAGTCATATAGAGGACATTAAACTGAAGGCCAGTTAGATTGGGTTTCTTCAGCCAATGGCAGGTCTATTTCACACCTACTTAGAAGCAATTAACAACAACTACAGGCAAAATACCAGAACGTGACCTCTGTGAATTTGTATTGGTAGAAAAATAGCTTGCGGTACATTGCTGGGACTGCAATTTGTTTTTGTTGTGTTGTGTTTTTATTTTATTTATTTATTTTTAATGTGAAGACAAGGACACAAACTGGACTGTTCTGTAGATGTGTGTGACGATCAGCTGGATGTACTTTCATCTGTATAAAACCCCCCTGTGTTTGCATGTTTGTGTTGTTCGTTGTCCTTGGGGAAAACCCCTCTGCTTTTCCCCATGGACTCTGTTGAACGGTATTTTGGACCTTTTGCTGTGTTTTCCACTCTGCCACTGCTTTGCCTACGTTATTGTATCTTCCGGTGAACGATCGCATTCATTTTGACTTTGAGCCTTTAATAAATCACTATTCTGCATTTGAACTCGCACGGCTTGCGTACTCTCTATTGTAACAGTGTGTTTCAATCAATTGTAGGTGCGCTGCACAGTGGACATCACAGGGGTGTAAGCAAGATCCAGTCCAATCCAAATGGATTATACCTTTGACATAAATTACAAATTATAATCTACAGATTATAAAACAATTTTAGCACCCAAACTCTGGAACCTCGCCCAGGTGGGCATTCCTGCCACCTGATCCACCCTGGAAGGCCACTCCACCGCCTGCTCTGCCCAGAAGGAGGTCTCCGCCGCCTGCTCTGCCCCGGTGGGCTTCTCCGCTGCCTGCTCCGCCCTAACACTGTTCAGGAGGCGGGCACACTCTGTCAGTTTAAATCTAGATTAAAGATGCAAAAAACATGGCTTCAACGCTAATATTAGTCTGTCTCTCTCTTATTCTGTTCCTCAGCCCGTATCCAGATCAGATGGTATACCAGCACAAAGAGATGATCTTCATTGGAGACCAGAACACCTAGATGAGACATCATGGGAATCACATGCACACACACATCAAGTCCTTTACAAAATCTGACATGGCTGCATTTGAAACTGAACTGGAAATGAAGTGCTGTTGTTTTTTTGTTTTTTTTCTCCATATTTTTTTCACAAATGCAGTTTTGGTTCCATGCCGCTGTTGCCTCTGGCTTGCTTAGTTGGGGACGTTTAATGTCTAGCGATTATCATTAATTTGATTACAGAGATTATATGTAAAATAAACTGATCTAGACAACGATGGAAGACTTTTAACTGAAAATTGAGTGTTTAATCTTGTCATTATTCATTACTGACACTCTATTCTCCAATCTGATACTGTACTGTATTGTTAAAAGTGCTATAAACAAAGGTGATTGATTTACATATATATCTTTATTGTTTCACCTGCTGCTAGTTAGGTATGGCCTATCTTTGCTGAATATTTCAGTTTGTTACAAGTGAACTATTAAAACACTTCACATTTATTCAAAAAATACTCCAGTTGTGTCCAGTTATGTGGCATGTAGCTGGTAATAATGGGATAATGCACACCCTATTTTTCTACTAACAAGCGTTTGGCTGTACATTGGCCCTTCCAGCGCTATAGAGGAGGTCAAACATCTCAAAGACTTCGACAGCACTGCCATTATAAACAGCACTAATGAGCAGAAAAGGAGACAACACTGGTGCCATAAAGCTACAGAAATTAAACGCTTCTCAAACCGAACCGCTGCTAAAATCCAGTACTCCTTTACTGTTGTAACACTGTCTTCTTACACCAATTAGCTACTGTTTTGTAATAAATTCAAAGCTGGAATCTACAGCTTGATGATTTCTGTCAAATAACTGCTGTCAAGTAGCTGTTAAAAATGTGTTTTTGCCCGGCTGTGACAAACAAAATGTAACTGGCTATTTCAAAAAAAATAGACCAAGCTACAATATGTCCGGTGCTGTCTTTATGTTTAACACAGCAGGGAAGCAGCGCTCCTGAAGATATTTCACTGCTACTTAAAACATATTATATAGGCGTGTAATGTTCATGTTTTAATTAACCAAGAAACATAAATAAATAAACAAACAAACACATTCTCTGGCTAGAGAGACTCACTTTTATACAAACACTAATGAGAGAGATTGGGCGGAGATAACAGCTGTGGGGGAGTAGATTGAGTCTGGTAAACAACTGAGAGTCCTGGGTAAAACTCAAAGGTAGGAGTGCCCTCTGGTGGGGCTTGATGGTACTTCCGGCTGGGATCGTTACACATGTAATGCAATTCAATTGCAATCCACCAAAATTAAACATAAAAAATAAAACAGAACACCAAACTGCATTTTTACAGTTAAGGTCACTTTAGCCTATTAAATGACTAGGTTTTATTTATTTTCATGTCATTGTACTTTCATCACAATGTAGTCATGGTAATTTGTTTGAAAGAAAATATAAATGTTTTAGGGTACATGATAATAATGTGGTAAAAATGGAAAAGTTTTTTCTTGCATTTTTTTTAAAGGTTTTGTGTACAATGTTTTCATTTGACCCAGATCTGTGAAAATGACAAAACAAATGCTGTATTATTGTTTCTTTAAATGGACTTTTAGTTTGCTTGCTTCATTTAGTTTTCCCCACCACTCTTTAGTTTCCTTGGTTACTGATTTGATTAGTGACTTCAACTGTGTACCATTAATTTGCCGTAGTACTTGTGATCCTCTGCTTTGGTTATGCATGTTCAATTATTCTCAATAAAATGACCCTTGTTTCGGGAAGCTTTGACTCATCTTTGTCTTTGGAGCTGGCTCAAATGTGACAGTTTTTCATGCGTTGTTACTTTTTAAAGACACACCTGCACACATACACCGAACATGTACTACACACGTGATTTCTGTTTTCACAAATGTACTTTTTTGTAGTTCACAACGAGATCTTTCCCTTTAAAACCCGCTGAACCCATGGAACAGGACAGAAAAATAAAGTGCTTCCAGGATATCTGCAGCAACACTGTTCTGTGTTTAATCTCTGTGAAAACAGCCCCAGAGCTAGAGGTGCCATCGTCAAGATGCAGCCCGAGTTCAATTTTCATCAAGGGCTGATATTAAAGGCCTATTGTTTCATTTCTACTGTGCTAGACCTTGACCTGAAGGGTCGACTTCATTTACCCTCTTGACAAGAGTCACCTTGATTTTGTACAAAAAGTCAAAGCGTTCAGCGAAAGGACAAATTCAGGGTCTTGACCAGTAAGCTGCTCAGCAATCAGCCCGAGAAGAGCGTATCTGCTGATGTTGGACCGTGGCATGACAATGGCATTTATTATGAGCAGATGTTTTTTCACCGTCGAGAAGCACTTAGAGAGCCTCTCTTAGTAAAGTCATGACCACAGCTCCAGTTTAATAAAAGCTTTTATGCCCTTCACAAACAGGCACACATCACAGATTCACTTTCACACTTTCAGCTCTCCGGTGGTTTGGATAGAGTAAACAGTCTTACTGAAGTGCTTTCCTGCTCCATCCAGAAAAACTACCTGACAAGCACCTGAATCCAAACATCTGCAGCAGAGCAGAAAAACAGGTTCAGCTCCACGTAGAAAATATCCTGTAAAACCTTTGTTATTCCAGCTCTGATCCTATGATGTAATTCTGTTGATGCAGCACAAAATCAAAATTCCATATAATACTTTTCTGACAGAGCAAACATGTTCGGCTTGTCACCCGGTGGAGGGTCGCTCAGGTACGAGAGACACGAGTCAAGACACTTCACAAAAAAACTCACAGGAGGCTGCTTCAGAAAATGTGAGCAGAATACGCTTGCTTTTTCTCACAGTGTGGTTAAGCCATTCGGCTCCACTCGCCAGACTTTCTGAACTGTTGTGATATATGTGCAGTAAACAGTGTAAGAAATCAGCGCATTTTACTGTTTTTTTCAGAGAAAACCGAACACGCTAATTATCAGTGGACATTTCACTTTAAAAGTGCCATGAAACACTACAGTAAGGTGCTATTTCAACATCATTAACTTATTACTTCAACTTGTCTGATTCAAATCAACAAATTGTGTCAACAAATCATTTTTACAGCGTATAGGGTATGTGCTAGGGCTGGGTTTTGACACAAATTTCAAGAGTCAATTCGTTTCTCATTCATAAGCTTTTGATTTAATTTGATTCAATAATGTTTATTTATACAGTATATATTTTCTCAAGGAATGCTGTAAAAAAATATAAGAGAAGGTTACACTTTTTTCACAGTTTTTTAAATAACCTCCTGTACTATTAAAAATATTGAAATATAAAAAATTGCATACTAATATTTCTACTTCAATTTTTGTTTTGTTTTTTGTATTTGTGGCTGTCATCAAAAACATGATGGATTCATTCAAACAAATTAAACATTGAAGAGCAGTAAAATATATAATCAATATGGTATGTTGCATATATTTAGCAAAACGCCCATTTTTCTGTCTGACTAATAAGTTGAATGTCACAAAATGTATTTTTCCGAGGTAGCCTGAATGTGACGTTATGTGCATATTGTTTACAAGACGCTATATTGACATCTTTGAGTGGCTGAAACACGATACGGATGGTGAAGGTGTACTCTTCAGAAAGCCCCAGGATGACATTTAGTCACTCAGTAAATGCAATCTGCATTGGCAGACAACCGTGTGTTTACCCACAGTGACCAATTAGTATTTATAGCTGAGATGCTTCGCAGAAGAGGAAAGAAGACAACCGGGAGCCAAGCATGTAAAGCTATGTTTGCCCTTTAATTTGTTGTAGAGCAGTGATCCTCATCTAGAAAGACACAGAAGACAAGATGGAAAAATAAAGCTGAAACAACAAACCCAACACTGCTTAAACTGGGTGACATCTTTACATGTGAAACAAGTAATAGATGTTAAACTTAATACCGGTGTAAAGCCAATCACCACTGTCCCCATAAATCAACAAAATAAAGTATACTAAACCAGCGCCATGATGGCTATCAGACGGTTAAATCATGTTTTAACTGTAAGAAGCTGTTGAGTCAAGGAGTAAGAAGATAACGGTCATATTACTGCAGAAGAACGACGGCTGCGGACAGAGACCTGTAACAGCATGTGACCAAAGAGAGCGTTCCCTAACCCTAACCCGATCAGGAAGCACTGACAGAAGAGAAACAGAAGTGTGGTGAAACTGAGCGAGCGCATGAAGCCGTGTATCCATGAGCCAAGCTTCGCAGGTCTTTCACACTTTCTGGATCCACATTAACTCTGTAACATTAGGTAGTTTTCATTTACATGCAATTTTTGGATTATTTTTCACCTATTACCTTGAGGTTTACTGGACAATTTACTTTTGCTAAAATGGCTCAGATGGAATTACTTCATTAATGCTTTATTAGTAGTATTTTTTTCTTAGCATTACACCCTGTGGAGAGTCCCCATAAAACACGGAAACACAGCAAGTGTGTGTGTGAGTGTTAATGCGATTTGTGAGGACTTTCCATAGATTTCTATTATTTTGATTTTGATCACACCATATTTCCTATCTCCCAACCCTAACTCAACCCCGCAGAAAACAGCTTTGTATTCTTACACTTTCACAGATAAACACCATTTACTCTTTTTATTTTTTTTTCATAATTTTCCCCTTGTGGCAACCACAGGCCAATTCCCACAATGTCCAAAAATTCAGGTTTTATTATCCTTCTGGGTATATTTGGTCCATAAACAAGTACATGTGTGTGTGTGTGTGTGACAGTAGTGTGGTGAGTGAGGAGAGGCGCAGCTGCTGTGCTCAGGTACATTAAAATGTAATTAAAGAAGCTTCATTAGAGGCATGTCTTCGGAGAAGCACACGCTCCCTCACACGTGCTCCACGGGCCTCACAACCAACACTTCACAAGAGGCTTTCAGAGGCATTCAACTCTAATTAAACGATAACTGTAATCCTTTTAGATGCTAAATGAAAGCAGAGCATGCACATCTGTATATTTCAGTCGACTAGAAAAAACACGCTGCAAAAGCTCTGCGCTGAACTGTGTTCGGCTCTTTTGTTAGGAATCTTTGCTATTTATTTTGTCCTACTTTGTGTCACAAGTGACTGAAAGATTTCCACAAAACACTTTCATTTCAATCATCACTACCTTATGCACAATGCAACTAATGTAATTACAACCAACAAGACTAAAGTACTCTCAGCTCCATGATGTTTTTCTTACAGTCGGTGTCAAGTGTGTTCTGTCCGTCACTGCACTGATAACTCACTGAACAAGATCGTACTGCTGGATAATATTATCTGAGCAAATACATTTTCTTCAGTCTTATACAGTATATATCACACTGACACTGTGATCAATGCATCTGATTAGAAAAAAACAACACACACACACACACACACACACACATATATATATATATGAGTGACATCTGACTCATCTCTCCAACATCATTATTGAAGGAGTGACATTATATCGGAGCAGGGATTTAGAATTCAGTCTCTGTCTACAAATATAATGAACTTACAGTACAATTCAACACATAACTGCCGGGTTAGAATGTGATTTGTGATCAGGTTAATGACAGATCACAATCAGCAGATTGATTAATATGTTAAGCTGTTCATATGAACAATATTTATGGTTTAGATGCTGTCATCACGTCAGTATTTTCAGTGGCCCGTTTTAATATTAGTATGTGTGATTTATTACAACAATCACTGAAACTTAATGTCAACGAAGACATGACTCTTGCTCTGAACTTACTTTTAACACCTTGATTCGGTTCTTGTGTTGTTAATGAATCAGAGCAGACTGGGTCCATTTTGTGAACATAACCGTGCTCATGATGCTCAGTCAAACAAATAAGACACATAAGAGATGTGATGTGAGGCAGAGCGAGGAGCTCCGGGTGTCTCTCACATTAGCTCCAATTATACCCAAAGGTAATTATCCATAACATCTGTACTCCAAAACGAGCATTTAATCTTCTCTGGCTGTTAATGACGTCCACCGTGGCTGACGTCTGGCAGGAGTCCATCTCCACACACCAGACCTGCGCACAACACACACATACAGCCGCAAACAGCAACGGCGCTCGCTTATTTTGTTTCGTAATTGTTTTCTTTATTCATTGTCTATACCATTTATGTCAAAAAGTTAAAATAAATGGAATAAATAAATGTTCAATTAAATAAAAGAACAAATATAAAAATGTATTTTATTTCAGTGCAATAAGGAACATTTTTTAACTCATGTCTCAAATCTTGTTACAGTAATGCTTACTGTATAAAGGAAGTCTATGAGACAAGGCAATAACCCTTAAAGACATCCAGCATAACATCAGACTAGTGTAATTGAATTATTTATTCACACAGCAATTAACTCCACAGACAAACAATTAAGCAGAGAATCATCTTGCAGCGTGATGATATTGCATTCACAATAAGTCCAAATGAGCACCTCTAGTTAACACATGCTGTCAGTAAAGCTAGTTTCTGACACCTGTGCTGTATATTAATCCTAGACATATCCCATATTTATGAAATCTTTAGTGGTCGTTCACACAAACAAACCTTTTCCATTCCGCCAGACGTCCGGCATCTTTTTCAGCGTATGCCTCCAGTTCTTTTGTGTTTCTCCTCACTCCACCTGCTGCCCGTGTCTCGTGTTTCTCAAGCGGTGTGTGTGAACGCCTCTCACTGTGTTGTGTGAAGGGCTATATTTAGCTGAAGGAAGTGTAAGCATGTCTGAGCTCTAAGAAGCCTGGGCAGATCTGACCTCTTCTCTCGGTCTCAGTCGAGCGAGATTCAGGACGAGCTCCTCTATTAACGGCCTGGCAGACGCCGTCCGCTCTACCTGAAGGATTCATTAGCAATCACGCCTGTGCTGCCGAGCGTCTCTCGAGGCGTTTGGCAGCGGCCGCGCACCACACTCTCCAAATAATAGCCAATTCTTCAGCTCTGCCCTAGTTTCCCAGCTCTGTTGTTCAGAAACGCTCCCCACCCGCCATGAGCCAGGCTGCTGCTTTCACAAAAATCATATTACTACTATTTATTAAGGCAGCCGGAAAAGTGCTGAGGGGATTCAGGAGTCAGGAGGAAAGCAGCGAGCCTCTGGAAGAGAGCATCTTCTGGCATGTTGGGTTCAGTGCCAGAGAGAAGCTCTTTGTCTGGCCTATCATCTCTCTCGCCTCCTCCCGCGCTCAAAACAGCACTACAACACAGGAGAGGGAAGAAACAAAACCTAAATTATCCTGCAGCTTGTTCAGCTGGAAGACAAATTATTTCCTCTTGGTTAAACACTTTCTAAGGAAGAAGACAGCGGCGCGGGCTAAATGCGGTACGCTATCTAAGAGGGGCTTTTGACAGCAGAGAGCAGATGAATATTAACTCACCAAACCTTTCAGATACTCTCCACTGACAAGCGTTCCTTAAACCTTCCTGCTGCTTGCTTCTAGCTGATGATTGACGGTAATCATCACTGTAATTCAGACAGTGTTTTAATGAGAACTATAAGGGATTGCACGAACCTGAGCTCCGTTTGAGAGCCACAATGCCCTCTGGCTCCTCAGTGGCTATAAACGTTAAGAAAACCCCTGAAGAGCTGAGGAAGAGCGGAGGTTGATCGGACGGATATTAGCAGAAAAGAAGATGGTACAGATGTTCACAGCGCAGCGGACCATGAAACCTAAATCTAATCGTTTCCCAGCAACGTCAGTGCTGAGGAGATGCACAAGATGTGTTGTTAAATATAAAAAGCGAGCAGATTTTGGGGGCGAGTAAGAGCAGAGCCCGAGGGCCGCCTGCAGAATCACTTCTGATGCTCGCCAACAACCTGAGCCAGTGAAGAACTGTGCTCTTATGAGTGTCCACTGTCCTGATGAATACACAAACACACACACAATCTGCCTCCGAGCACAGCGGGCTTTATATTATCTGTAGCATTCGTGTACTAGATGATGAAAATATGTATATATTAGAATTAGAATTAGGATGTCTTTATTGTCACTGTACACATATACAATGTACATTATATACATGTACGGTGAGATTAAAAGCATCTTCCTATTCAGTGCAGACATGTAAAAAGTATATTTACAGTACAATTACAATAAATAGGTTACGGTAGATAAAATAGTGCAGATAGGGGAGGAGGGGGGTGTGATGAGATATATACACATAGCATGAATAGGGTACAAATAAGATAAAAAAAACTTTTATTTTTATTTATTTATATTTTCAGCAAATGGACACTGAAAGGAGGTGCTTAACCTTCCTGAAAATGTTGATCCTCAACCTCAGTAGTTTCGATGAATATTGTATGAGCTCATTCATTTTAGATGAGGTTTGCACTTTTTGTAACGCTGCTCCCAAAATGTCTAAGTGTAGTTTAAAATCCCGACGAGTGCAATTCTGTTAGTTTGTAGCAAAAATAAATAAATAAACATCATAGTTAAATTGTAAAATAAAGTATTCATTCATAAATCGTTAATAAAACGGTAATGCATACGTGAATATATATATATATATATATAGATATATATATATTGGGGCCGCCCCCTAATAGTCGACTGATCATCAGTTGACCAGAAGAAGCTTGGTCAACTAAAATTTTATTATCCCTGACTAACAGATACATACAGTTACATACAGATACTAACAGTACATACGGTGTATAATTCATCGACCTCAAATATGGCTTATTAGCAAATTTACAAGGCGGCTCAATCTAATGCTTACCCAGAAAATTGTGCTCTATAGTGAAGAGAAGCTCACTCCAGGACAGACGGTGGCGCTGGAGCACTCACCAGCTCCTAAAATACTGCTCATTTTTTAGCATACAACAGGATGTGCTCTCTGCTGTCTTCATCTGTGAACTTGAGCTTGAAACACTGCATATATCT
This sequence comes from Enteromius unitaeniatus, assembly GCA_032359435.1. NCBI lineage: Eukaryota > Metazoa > Chordata > Actinopteri > Cypriniformes > Cyprinidae > Enteromius > Enteromius unitaeniatus. Next base: position 176,512 of record JAUMHI010000055.1, on the reverse strand, counting down.
TTGCCTTACAGACATCTACAGAGAGTGAAATGTCTTTCAAATGAACCAATTTAGTACGAAAAAAAAAAATTTTCATTTTTCATAAAAGCATGACGTTTGGCAGAATTGTACAGGTTAGGGCTCTGAACACTTTCAGAAATGGAGCTACACAAAAATGCCCCATAGTGTCCATGGTGACTTTCTGTCATATCCAAATGATGTAGTTTGTGATGGATCTCCAGAAAGCAAAAATGATAACAAGGTGATGTCTACCTCTCTGTTTTGATGGTCAAGGATTACAATGACACTGTACCATTCACAACAATATAAACTGATGGAGAAGATAATCTCAGCATTTACAATAGTCCACATGAGTGCTGGGTAACTCCTTTAGTTTAGCTCCAACCCTAATTAAACACACCTGCCTGTAGCTCTCTAGTGATCCTGAAGACATCCGCTGTGTCCCAACCTGAAGTGCAGACACCTTTTTAAAAAAATTCAGCTGTGAATTGTTCGGCTCAATGTTGAGCTGTGGCAGATGACCAGTGCTCTGTATAGACAGTGCAAGTCCTTCAGATGAGGTTATATAGTATAGTATAGTTAGCATCAATTTAACAATATTCTGACAAAATTGTGTTACTTTCTTTTCAAAATAATCAGTGGTTGACTGTAAAGAAGTACATTCATTAACAATTCTCATACAAATGTGAAGTACTAAGTATCTTGCATACTCTAATATACCTAAATGCATCATTTGATGTGATTTCTTTCTCTTTACAGTGTTTCAAGCTGTTAGTGCAGAGATAAGATCCTGAAGTTGCAAAAATTAAAGTTTCAAAACCAATGAGACATTCTTTATAAATGTTATGTCTTGTCCACACCCTCTTAAAACGACTCGTTTAAACACGCCTCCACTTTTCTCCATCACAGAGTGGGTTTATTTTCAAACACCACCCAAATGTTTCCACAAAGAAAGAAGGCGGAGCTATTATTGTGTCTGT
>JAUMHI010000055.1:138179-166914 GCA_032359435.1 Enteromius unitaeniatus | reverse complement strand
AGGATCCTCCTGGAGCTACAGGAGATCAGCATCCCTCAGCGCTTCACGTTTAAGGGAAGGTGTCACTCTCTGTGTCGCCTAACCGAGCCTCTTCCAGAGATGACGGTGTGATAGGTCACGGCCTCTCTGTGAGAGAAGCTGGGCAGAGCACAGCCCGACATGAGCTACATTCCCACTGGGCCTAAGTTCAGTAAAACGGTGCTTAAATTGTCAGAGCCTCTAAAATGTGTTCAGAATCATTTGAACAATGCAGATGTACATGGAGATACTGGGTGTTTCTCTTAGATGTAGCTGGAAAGAGGTCAAAATAAAATAGGTTTTTTGACCATTTCAGTGATTGATGAGCGTGGTCACTATTAGCTGAATGCTTCACATTAAACTGTAGCCTACAACTACAGCAGAAATGAGTCAGTGAAGGGCCCTTCCACACTCACAGGTTGGTTTAGCATTAGCTGCTCAGATAGATGTAAATGTACATTTACATAATCTGCTTATCTCTTTTTCAGTTCTTGTCAAATTACTCTCTCAAAGCACAAAGCGGCACAAAGATGCATTTCTTCAATCTTAGGACACTTGAGGGACACTTTGTTTTGCTCATTAATAATTAAATTACAATACATATATTACACTCCCAAGGCCCTCATAACGTGTAGATAGAAGAAAATTAATTTTCTGATGGGTGACTTCAGGCAAAACATTAAGAGAAGCTTATTTTCCAGCTTTTAAGAGATTTCTCCAAGGGAAATTGTGTTTTGACTCACTCTCAAGGGCAGTGTGGCTGATTAAAGTTATTTTAAAGCTTTTAAAGGTTACATCTAAACTGTAGATGCATGATGGGGCCGAAGACTGTGCACCTTTAAACTCTACAAGGAACGCTTTGTTTATGATTGGTCAGTTGAGTATTTTCCTGCACAATGACTGTGTGACTGATATTCAGTTCAGACCGTGGCCACATGCATGTCAATCGTCACAAATTAGTATCAGCTCATGATTGAGGAAAAGACCTTCAGAAACTATCTTAGGGTTAGCACAAACATTCAGAGAGATGGTTAGGATCCGATGTTCCCAGTTGGATTAAACAAAAAAGCACTATATGAGAGTACTTAAAACAGCGGAAGTGTAACACCACAGGCGTTTCCATGTTGAACATTTTCCCTGTCCATGCGTTCTGTGTTTGTTTTCATTGTGCCATGTGCTCCGTGCATTATGTTTACCTTTTGTATCCTCGTGTTCTCCCTCGTTTGTGACTCTTTAATGTTCACTCCCTGCCAGCTGTATGTGTCCAAGTGTTCCCCATTATCCTTTGATTGTGTCTTGTACTTAAACCGTGTCTTGTTCAATACCCAGTTGTCTGTGGTTAAAGTCACATGCGTGTTTATGTGTTTGTCTGCGTTGGTTGCGCAGCTTTGTCAGCCCTCCATGTATCTACATTTTTGTTAATAAATGTTCTCAACTCCCGTCTCTGAGCCTCTCTGTGTTACAAGCTGCACCTCGGGGCTAGATCTGAACGGCACCAGCGGGAACCTTCTCCCGAGTATTAGTTCCTTGTTTCATATGAAATTTCAGCCATGTAGCAACACCCATCACCGCCATGACTCGCAAGGGGACACTCACCCTCCTCTGGACACCAGAGGGCATGCAGGCATTCAAGGAGTTAAAGGAACAATTTACCACGGCCCTGATGGATGGAGCAAAGGTTTTTAGTCCTGACAGATCACAGGACCGCTGTCGTTGTTCTTCACACGCTTTCAGATCTGCATAACTTACCGTCCTGGGACCAAGAACGGAAAGGCTGACGCTCTCTCTCGTATTCACGGCAATTCATCAAAGCCCCTGAAAGCAGAGACCATTCTCCAAGCTTCCATCCTCATCGCCCCTGTACACTGGGATATAATTACTGAAATTGAAGAAGCTCAGACCATCAATCCTCTACCAGCCAACTACCCAAACAGGCTTCTCTATGTGCCTGATCCTCTCCGAGACCATCTGCTCCATCTGGTACATGACTCTCCCAGCTCAGGGCATCCAGTTATCACCGTGACTACAGCTCTTCTGACTAATCGCTTCTGGTGGGCCACCTTAAACCATGATGTGTCCCAAGTTGTCCAGGCATGTCCCACGTGCAATATGTCCAAATCCACCCGTCAACCCCCCCGCTGGATTACTACAACCCTTACCAATTCCACAACGGCCCTGGTCACACATCGCCATGGATTTTGTGACCTCCCTCCCTCCAACCAACCACTTTACCATCATTCACACAATTGTGGATCCCTTTTCTAAAGCCTGCCACTTCATCCCGCTAGCCAAATTACCCACTGCATGGGAGACCGCTAAACTAGTGGTGGAGCAAGTTCCATTTTTATGGCATTCCAGAGGACATAGTCACAGATCGGGGTCCACAATTCACTTCACGGGGTATGGCAATCCTTTTGTTCTCAACTCAACATCAATGTCAGTCTAACATCCGGTAATCATCCTCATTCAAATGGACAAGCAGAACGGCTCAATCAGGAGTTGACCAAGTTCCAACGAACATACTGCCACTAAAACCAACATGATTGGAGCAAGTATCTTATCTGGGCCAAATATGCCCAAAACTCACTCCGCAAACCATCTACAGGACTAACCTCAATCCAGGTCGTACTTGGATTTCAGCCACCATTGTTCCACTGGTCCGGTGAACCCACTCAGCTCCACAGGGTTAACCACTGGCTACAACGTAGCAAGGAAACTTGGAACTCGGTCATGTAGACCTCGAGCGAGCTATACGCAGGGAGAACAAGAACAAGCAGATCGTCGTCGATAACCTGGCCCCTCCTATGAACCAGGACAGTGGGTATGGCTACCCGGGAACTTCGCCTTCGTCTTCCATGTAAAAAACTGAATCCGAGGTATGTGGGTCCATTCAAGATTCTAAGACAGATTACTTCAGTCTTTTATTGTCTAGAACTAATTATTGAATTTCCCCCAATTTCCACATGTCACTCCTGAAACCCGCTGGTGATCCGGCCAAAACAGAACTCGCTTCAGGAGCCACTCGCAGGGGGAGGGCTCTGTTACAAGCTGCACCTCTGTGGCTCGATCTGAACGGCACCAGCGGGAACCTTCTCCCGAGTATTAGTTCCATCCGGATCGCTTTGCCCCACATACCCGGAACTGAAATCAGCTACACATGTTCCGTATTATCGCCTCTATAAATATGTTCCCTCGACTACGATTCTTGCTGCCTGCCCCGAACTCTGCCTGGACATTTACTCTGTGTTGGATTGTCTCTGATAACCCTGTCTGTTGTGTACCGACTCTGCCTGGATGTTTAAAGATTAAAGCCCTGCGAATGGATCCGACTGTCTCTGACCCGTCATTACACTCTGCACCCGCTGAAAAGCGCGGCTGCGACAACACCGGCGCGCATTCGTGACAGGAAGATATGATACTTTGTGACTAAATATATAACTAGTAAATATGTAACAAGTTCACACAGTTTTACATTACCATTGGAGAGTAATACGTTTTTTTTTAAAAATCACATTACAGTATCGTTGCAGTGTTACAGGGTTACATTAATCCGGGTTGGACTGGGAACAGAGAACAGCAAGCTTTTATTAAAGCTCTTAAATCCAGATGTGTTCTCGTCTGCACTGTGCTGCTATACCTGATTCTCACTCTGAGGATCAAAGACCACCGCTTCATTGCTGAATGTCCTGAATCAAAGCTAAATATTATTCAATAATAATCAACTAAAAATACCTTGACATTTCCTGGGGAAGGTGGGGGGATAAAAAGCTTCAGCATTGAAGATAAGGCCAGACCAAACATTCTAAAGCAAGCGTTACAGAATTCACATGTTCTAAAACACTGCAGGTCAAACTAATATGCCCACCAATATTATCACATCTATCATATTATCTAAACACATGACTAAGACGTGTCCATGATAAAGAAAATATATTTCTAGTATACTAGTAAACTAGTTTAGAACACAAGTGCCAGGTAAATAAATAAACTAAATACATGCACACTTTATTTCTACTTATGCGGTGAAAAACATGGTTTTGGAAAGAAAAAAAGAGATAAGTTTTTATATCTGTTTTCAAGATAGAACAGTATCTTTAGAAATACTTTGAATTAATTCATAAATCATGCATAAATAACTTTGCAGATACATATCAAAGAATCATATAATAATAGTGTTGCAGCTAGCCTCTTGTTTCTAGGGTGAGAGTAACACTACTTGGCATTTCATTTCTGAACTTTGCCGTGACATAAAGAGGTGAAATTATGTCATTCTTAAAAGAGACTTGCAGTACAGACCTTGGTACAGCTACCACATTTAGTAGGCTATATAGGGCTCATGTTTTTCTCCATGTGGAGACACTGTCATTCTGTCATGACAATAGCAATGCACGGCCGTCTGTGAGCAGACATGAGAATTTTCTGTAGAGCTGAAACAACTAATCGATTGAATCGATTATAGCATATATATCTATATCTATATATATATTGTGTATGCCTGCACTAAGAGTACCATTGCGGCAGCCAAATGAAGATACAGATGTCTTCTGGTGCCCAGCACGTTAAATGAAACAATCAGATAAGGGTACATCGACAGTCTGGAAACCTCATTTGATTGGCTAGGAGATAAAAGTAATCCCGCCTTCCCCCTCACGCTTGTAAAACTCAAGTGAGTGAGAGAATCGTGCCAGAAGTGTAAGCGCAAGGATAAGAAAGACAGAACTGTACATATCGGGTTATTTCAGATGTTTTTATCGTAAGTACACAAGTGGTTTTTACATTTGCAACAGTTTATTTTTATGCACACAGATTAGTTGTACGCTATTAATCAGTTTTGCAGTTCTTGACACAGGTCGTTTCGCTCGCAAAACACTATTTACATGATTGCAATGTATTTGGCCGTATTTTGGCGGAAAAATGGAAATCGGAAGAATACAGATCATATTTGTTTTGTATTAGCATGAAGCTGCAGTTTCACAATACATGAATTACACTTGAAAAACAAAAGATCATGTTCCATATATATATATATATATATATATAGTACATTTCCTACTGTAAATATATCATTTTGATCAGAAACATGCATGACTAAAACTTCTTTTGAACAACATTGTTGACCAACAATGTTCTCAATTCAAACAGTTGCCTGCACCAATAACCCCATATGTCCGCCTATACAAATTGTGCCTTTAATTTTTAACCCTTTGTGTGCACCAATAACCCCATATGTGGTACCATTTGAAAGCTTAGAATCTCTAAATTTTATGCAGATATGAATCACTTTGTATATTTATTTTACTGTAACAAAGTTATTTACACGTAAACTACACTATGCCGTATGGAGTGATGCTAGCAATACAGCTCTACTACTGACGGTCAGCACTGCAGCATCTCACACACACACACACACACACTGCTGTAACTGGTGCCTCACGTGTTAATCACGCATGTTGAAACGCAGGAAACGTTTCTGTGTATTAGGTGGCACAGTAAAGCGTACATGCCAAACTCTAAAATCTGTGGCTGCGTGAGAAACTGACAGTCTAGATTGCCTCTGTGTTTTAGCCGCCCACATAAATGCCCGTTTGGTGCTGATAACATAATTGCTGAACGCACACAGCACCCACACACAAACACACACACAATGCAGCGGGAGAAAAACAGTTATGTGATCGTGTGGAGAGCCCGGGTTCTTCTCTTCATCAAAAACCACTCCATTACTTTTCTGTAAACAGTTCAAACTGAATGCAGTGATGAACCCTTCCCATCATTCCCATCAAAAAGAACCCAGCAGGAGAGGCTTGACCTCCAAATATACACCAAACTGGCTCTGAAAGCAGGCTGAAAGTGCAGAGACACGACGGTCATACCTGAGTTCCTCTTGGAGATGTATTTGAGATTGATGGAGGCCGCTGAATTGATGAGGAGAAGCATGAATCCAGCGAGCTTCATTCTTCCAGTTCTGTGCAGCTACAAGAAACCAGAAAACAGAAGAATAAGCCCTGGTCTTTTCTGTTATCAACACTTTTTTTTTTTCACTCTTTTTTTATTTTGCCAAAAAAACACCCCTCTCTAGTACAAGAAGCTGAAGAAAGTGAACGAAGCATCAATACAGGATGTGTTGGACTGCCTAATGTCTTCAGCTCAAAGTGTTAAACAACTCTCATGACAAAGTGTCATGTTAAACAACTCTCTTTTGAATAAAAGAAGACACTTTTTTTTCTTCTACATTTTCCAAATATTCTAGTCTGTATAAACAAAAGCACTGAATGTATGCTGAAACGGGTTATTATCATCAAAAACTGCTGATTTTAAAACATTACGTAAGTAATACAACACAATAATAAATAATTGTTTTACCCGGGGAGTCAGTTGAGTCATGTTCTATCCACTGCTTAAATCTGTCCTCCATTTAAACTTGAGGTCAAGAATTTTTAAGCCACAGGATGGCGACAGCGAGTGATGTAAGTACTAATGCTCAAGATGACGCGCAGTACCCGGATGAGCCGGTGTTATTAGTTTTACCGGCTGTTATCTGAGAATAACACTCCTTGGAATGTGGCAACTGACCATCAGAATCCAGTACTCCAGCTGTGTAATAATGACAATTAATAGCTTATTTTGGGACTTGAACAAATACAAGCAGACCCATTAGATATCTGCACAAGACTACCATAATGCAAACCTGTATATTAATAGAGTGTGTGTCACAGAATTTGAGTGTGAATATTTCTGTAGTGTCCAGAAGCGGTGGTAAGAAGTGGCATTGTCCTACACTGACCCTACACCTAAACCTACCCCTTACAGGAAACACAACACACTTTTACATTCTCATAAAACACTGTTTAGTATGTTTTTTAAGCCTTTTGTACAAGAGCTCAACACATTGCAATTTAAGAATACAAATGCTAATAGAAAAAACACCAGCACATTAAGAAAACATTTTCATCAAGTTGACAACACATGTAAATGCTCAGCATATTGTGCGGACAACAATGAAAATGCTTCAAGAGGAACCAAAAAAGTGACGGACCAGCTAAGCTTTGCGTTCGCAGAGATTATTCTGCAATTTATTTTGACAATTAATGAAGCACTACCAGTTTATTTTCATGGGCTGAAAGTGAGCATAATATTCATTTCCCAATTGTGCACATATAATCATCATTTTCACAACATATAAAGGAATTATGTTAAATTGTGGTTACAGTTATCTTCTCCAATAATAAATTACACATGCAGAATTTCATCAGTTTGACAGGTACAATCGTATAAAAAGTTCTCCGTGTTGTATCTTGATGAATTTTCCCACAGAGGTACACAATAATGTAGGGAGGATGTTTTCTCTTGTCTTTGATATACCAAGTTCGCCATTTCATTTTAAAAACATTAATTATCTAAGTTTCTTGCTCGACGGCGCAATCTTGTGCATCAGGCCCATATTGCAGCTGATCCGTCACTATTTTGGGTCCCCTTGAAACATTTCCGTTGTGGTCCGTGCAATCTGCAGTGCGTTTCTTATTTGCGTGTGTTGTGAGGTTGGCAGCACTTGTGTTGTCAACGTAATGAAAATGTTGTCTTAATGTGCTGGTGTTTTCTCTATTTGCACATTCCTACACTTTCTCCTACAGAAACATGATACCATCTACAGAATGTCTAAATCTTAAAGATTCTCAGAGTAAATATCAAACGGTAGAACCTAATGAAACGGGCAGAGTCAGCTGTATTGTAGGTGTTAGTGTTTATCTGCTCCAGCCCAGCAGACCTTCAACACGCAGTGTGATTAGTTTATCTCAGGAACCTGGGATTCTCTAGAAATGTCTGTATTGCAAAAGATTATGTTGATAAATATGTTCACAGTGCATTTTCTAGAGCACGGTTGTCTGTTCAGTGTGAGCAATGCAATAATGAGAGCAGCAGGAGCAAACCTTACAGAGCTAGTTCTTACGCAGACCATCATGAGAATTTGTTTCTGTGCACACCAATACCTCAGACTCACACGTTATTTGAGTACTGTGATGGAGTTAATGTATGACTGCTGAAATATGACCAATATCAGATATCCTGAGCTGACCTGTATGCTCCAGAGAATAACAACAGAGACAGCACACAGATAGTGTTTACACATTCATTAATAAGATGTGCTGCAGAAGTCAGCAAACTCATACACAGCCAATCAGGTGAACAAGTCATATTTATATGTCTACACAACAAGTTTTGATTTTATAGCAGCTGTCTGTCATATTCACCAGTAACCAACAACCATGACACCTTAGGAGTGGCATACATGTCAGTCATTCTTGAGACATGGGACAAAACAGGTCCTGCAAGTGTAACTGCTATTAGATGTACACATAAAATATTTTCAACGTTATGAGGGATTAATATTACAATGTATTTACAACAATTATTATTATTCCCTTAATTTCATTTCATTTGTCCTCTCACAACATCTAAAACGGTTTGTCCTGAAAGAAAGGGTTCAATCACTCATGTGCTTTAAAATGTAAAAAATGTTTGTTTTGTTTTTAATAATGAAAAGCAATGACTGAGTTCACGCCGCAAAACATCAGACTTGTATCTGATTTAATACCACATAATAAGTGGCTCAAATCAGTATCATACTTGCCAAAAATAAAAAAAGAGGCAAAATATTACCAAGGAAACAGAAGCTAATCAGAAATGGGAAACCTTACATGGATCAAAAGCAGAAGAGTGATAGCAGAAAGCTTTTAGAGAGGACTCTCTTCAGAGCTCTTCAGTCCCTGAGACAAAACACTCTCATCATAGTGTATCATCTGTAAACATCTGACATTTGCATCACATTACCAGCTCTGTATTTGTGGCTTTTCTAATGTAGTAAACGTGCTCGGCAGCGCACCCGGTGCAGCTCTGCACTAGCGCTGTAAAGCGTGTCAAACAAGCAGATTTTAATGCAGGCTAAGTCTGGAAGGACATGGTTCGCCATGAGAAGCACTGCAGAGGGTTTACGAGGTCCACAGCTTTAAGGTTATGAAGGACACAAAGTGTATTGCTAAAGCTGAGGAACATTGATCTAGTGACATTTATGCACCAATTATATGCTGTTCTGAGGCTGTTATAATTCTGAGGATTCAACAAGGTCAACGGTGGCTTCCGATATGATTTGGTCGTATAGTGAAGATCAGGTCACATTCGCTCTTGACATGTTTTTATATATGTACATCATTTGTACATCATTTGAACATGATGATTACTCAGCAGCCAAGATGTTTATGACAGTCCAGATCACTCTGACATTCAATATTGAACATTTTTGTGCTTACTGAAGAACAAACGCTCTAAAACCAACTCTTACAGGTATGTGTGTGGTATCATGGAAAGATCAAAAGGCTTTACAATGTTCTGAAAAGCAAACACACAGTAACATGTAGGTGATGCACAAAAAGACAAAAGCAGCTAGAAAAGCTTGATTTCAGAGCTGTACGCTCCTGAAAGTGCGCTGCACAGAGACATTTTCATGTAAAAAGCTACAAGAAGCTATATGTATGTGCGTGAGTCAAGCTGCGTGTCTGTTTATGGGTGCGTTGTTTCCAGCCGAGAGCCCATTAAGCACTCTTTCAGGGGATGCACTGAAAAATTCAAAGACTTTTTTCTCAAAGCTTTCCCAGGAAAGAATGCATCTACAATAAGTGAGGCCACGGCTCTTCACGAGCAGACTTCCTGCCAGGAGTCGGCTCGCTGACGGTCTAATTTAGCCTTCTACAGTCTTTCACAGTATCTTTGCAGAAGCGTTTTCAAACAGCCCGTCCCCTGATGCTGCTAAACGCTGCCATGGTTTAGCAGTGTAGGATTTTCTCCTGACGATCTGCCACACACACACACACACGGTCGTTTTCAAATAAACAGGCGCAGGTCTGAGGTGTTCTCCATCTGCTCGAGCAGCATTAACTGATAGAATTCCCTCGTGAGCGCAGCTGAAAGTCAGTTCTGGATCGAGGTGTAAGACGCAGGATTGACTGTATCTGATGCGGCTGAAGCCAGAGCCGGGCCTTGAGGGAACTCTTTTGTGTTCACTTCTACACCAGGGTAACCCCGCTCAACAGCTCTCTACAGCCTGCAGAAAACATGCACAGCAGCCTTCTCACTTGACATTGTTCAGTATTGTTCAACTGCAAACATGAACTTCATTTTTACGTCTTTGTGTAATCTGTTCACACTGCAGGATTTTTCACTCACTGACAGGTTTTGCAAAATCAGAGGCAAATCTGAGCCCGTTCATGTGTGTGAGATCTGAGAGCAATGCTAGGGAAGAGTGTCATGAGTCCTGATAGAAACACATATATCTTAATATATAAGATATTGAGATTTTGTTGAAAAAGTTATTGATTTAACAAACAAAGGTTTGCTTATTGATTGGTTTTCTGTGTAGAAAAAGACCTGTAATGTGAGATACCCACATTTTAATCATTATTTTTTTCAATCATGTAGCTTTTCAGAAGTGAGGCATTTTTATTGATTAAGGAGCAAGTGCATCACAGAAAATGACTTCTATGATTTCTATGGTCTCAACAGAGAGAGTGAATTACAGGTTTGAACCCACTTTCTGAAGAGACAAAGAATCTCAGACAAATAGACATAAAACTAGAGTTAGAAACCTCATATTACGTATTTAGATGTTAATTATCCATATTGAAAGGTATTTGTATATTTCCATATAAAAGAATGGGACATTACTATATACAGTCCCCTTACACTGAATAAATTAAGCACAGTTTGACCGCATCTAGAAGGTTGTTTTCAAGAATACCTTGTTAAAGAACTACTTACAAATAATAACCGAGTAACCAACTATAACTATTATTATAAATCAATTATTTGAACAATCACAGAGGGAAAAAAGGAATGCTAGTCCTTATTGCATGAAATATATAAAATAAATAGCATTTAATTACAAAAATAAATAAAACATTTGAATAAAAATACTCTTTCTTTTGGAATCAGCTTTAGTTGTGAGCAGGAGATACAGGAGGGGTGAATTTACGCTGTGAATTTCTGTGTTGAGCTGTGTGCGCTGAAGATGACCAGTGGAGTGAAACGTTTAATAGGGTTTTTTATCACTGGGAATTAACTCATCATTTATCCTTCTATCTACATTTATTTACATACACATTTACCATTTATCTGCATAAAATGCCCTGAATACACACAAACATGAGAATAACAATGCATGGTGCTGAATTAACTTATTTTGAACGTGTAGAAACACAGCCACTAAATTCACAGCACCTTATTATATTAGTCTTCTTATTATAATCTTATGTATATGACAGTCCCAGTCCCAGTCATTAATATTCTGCATTGTTGTTTGTCCTGCTCGCGCGGAAGAGATAATCAATGAACAAACGCATCGTACATGAGATAAATATTACACAATACATACAGTATAAAATGGCAAAAATGTTTTGTGTTCTCTCATTCTGTTTGAGTCAGTTTGAGTCTTAAAGTTTTAAAAGACGCTCTTCTCTTGGTTACGGATTATAGAAATGTGTTATTATAGTATTATAGGGACATTATGCATGTTACAATTGATTTATTTAAAGCTTTGTTTTTTCATACTCTATCGAGTCATCAAATCGTCAACTATTCTTGGTCACTCCTACTACAAATTAAAACCATAGAAAAGTGTCCTGACAAAATGATTAAAACAAACTAAACAAATATCAATGAATGTAAGTCTATATCCTATATATCATCTACTCACACGTGATTTCACCGGTGTCAACTAGAAGTAGATTTAATAATGGACTGCACAAAGGAGGTTGAGATCTCTGAGAGTAACTGGTTATTTTTGCAAAACTGACAAAATCCAGTATATTTAAGGCCTCATGCATCCTCTAAAGTTTCTGGAGCAACAACGACATTTAAATTATTGCTCCGTTTGTGCAATGACAGATACAGCGTTTAACCACTTTGGAATCCTATTGTTTTATTTAGTTTTGACCAAAATAATATTATCCATTATCCACAAGAATCATTAGGCGATGTCTGGCAATGTGAACTAAACCCCCCTGGGCAGAGGTGCAGTGTGTTTCTGTTTCTGCTCAGAAGGCTGCTCAGCAGAGCACTGTGTGCTGACATGATCCATGGTATAATATCTTTAGGCTTAACCCAGAAATGGAACCACTTATAAAGTATCAAGTTAATGAAAAGGACCTAGCTCCTATTTGCGAAATATAGCATTTGGCTTATTTAGGTTTATTTGTTTATGTGCTTGTTTGTTTTGCCAGCCAACACTGTCACTTTAGACGCTAGACCACAGGGCTCCTTGAAAAGAAAACATCCAAATTAATTGGAACTAAAGGAGACGAAAGCCCTTACTTCATGAGATCCCACATTTAAAAAGATCCTTTATTGTTGCCTTAATGAAAAGTTTCAATCGTTTTTCATAAAATTCCCAGTTTAACAGAAGCACCAGTAAGATAATTAACATTAATTAGTATTAGTAAGAAAACAAAATCCAAAACACATGTTGAAACTATGAAAACAACATTGTAAAAATGACTTCATAATAGAATTAATTAGAATGAATACATAAATACAGAGAGAGCATCCCCTAAAAGTCTACCTACAGATCAGGGGGCTGTTTCATAACAAGTTTACCAAATACACCAGGTTTATTTCAGTTAGTCTAACTTATGTCAGTTGATTTGGTTCAAAATAAGTCCGAATAACTGAAATAGGTTTGGCTTATTTGGTAAACTTGTTTTATGAAACAACCCCTTGCTTGCTTTTCACCTTTGTTAAAAAAACAAACAAAACAAAAACATCAATAAGAAATATGATATTAACAAGTTCATCCATTTCCCAATAGCACAATACTTCATAGATTGATGCTAACAGAGAGATAATTATAGATGAAAACATCTGCAATTGTGTGTTGGCAGTTTGTGTGCACCCAGAATCCACCCAGTGGGGGTTTTGTAATCTCCTTAAATGTTTTCCCCTTTCTCAAATCGAGCCGTCTGACCATGTGACCATGGAGGAGGCCCCTCCCACGACTGACTGTTGATTGACAGCAGCATTTCACACAATCCAAGTCATCATCAGTCCAAGATACAGACAAGCAAGACTCCTAAACGACTGAGGTGTTTTCTAGTTGAATGTATTAATGAACATAGCAGTAGTCATCTACTTCTGACATCTGAGTGGCTGACGTTAACTTACATTTGGTTCTGAAGGCAACATGCGCTTGATCAACCAAAATGCGTTTATGTTCACATTTATGTTATGTTTTTGTTTTGTTTATGTTATGCATTGTTCACAAAGCATTTTCTGACTCATCATCATAAGTGACTATTGTATTAGTCTGTCATTCCCAGCTTTATCCCAAGGTTACTGTGGTTAGCCGGATGGTGGACCAGATGGTGGACCTCCACCCAGGAATGACCACAACATAGCCCTTGAAAATGACAGGTAGACAAGCCGTCAGTACAGATCGTCAGCAAAGACCTCGGTGACTGCACAAACCCTGAGGACAGATCCTCAGCAAAGAACCTTGGCGTCTAGACAAGCCCTCGGCACAGATTCCTACGGCCAACGATAAATGTGGAGTGCCAGGACCAGCTGGGACCATAATACAGTTCTATCATGAAGGACGTTCATTGTGCTTAAGGCCACTAATAAGTCATCTACTACTGCTGAATCGTCAGCTCTACCTTCATGTACTACATGCTGGGAACTCAACTTACACTACAGCAGAATTGATATCAATGTGACTAGACGTCCGTGTCTTTCCTGTGCCAGAGAATCCAAAAATACTCAATTCTACAGGCAAGAGTGATCAAATGATTTATCTGTTACAAAATTCTGCAAAACAAACATGGGAAGGTCCAAACATGTACTAGGGTTTTCACCGTGATGACCTCAGCAACTGAAGGCCTCCCACGCACTCATACTTACAAGAAAACCAACACGTACTATTACAAATGTCAATCACTTGAGTAGTAGCCAGGAATGATTATATGGCAACTGTGGTAATTATCTCAACCATGCCGTCAAGAGATAAACACATGTGACCCTAATTACTGCTGAATTTGGATTTTACATACAGTATTGCTGATTATAGGTCTGGAGCCCAATTCACAGAAAGAAGTTAAGAAATGACTTGAGATGAAATGTCAATAGTTCACCAGAATGTTCATAAGTTCAAGGTTTAAAAACAACTAAAGACGTCCTCAAATATGTCTTATTTTCCTCAAGAGGACAATGACAGGCTTTGGTGTTGTCTGACTGTTCTTACAATGGTCTTGTCTAAACTAATACGTTTTGGCCTTCTGTTTGCACTAAAGCCGGGCTCACACTACTGGAATTTTAAAATCTTTCCCCATTATGAAATCTGGTTGCAGCACACAAATAAGAGAATCTTTGCAAAGAAAACAGAGCTTTTTGAAAACGTCTCCAAAGTGGATAAATAATTAAAAAAAAAAGCCCCTTTTCACACATATGTAGTGGGATCTGTGAAAATGTTGTAGTTTGCAGCAAAACATGAGGACAGTTGCGACAGTGAAATTTAGGAAATATTTTCTGATGTCCGAAGAATTGCATAAAAACGTATCATGTCTTTTCTGTCTGTATCATTTCAGTGAGCTGTTGTGAGGCTTCACGCATGAACATTAAAGCAAACATTTTCTGTTTTGGTTAAACTTTTGCAAAACACTTGAAAATGCTAGTGTGGATGAAGAGCATTTTTAAATGAAATTTTACCGTTTTCAAACGTATCCAGATTAATAGAGATTTAAGGTCGGGACGGTGTCGTTGCCTCGCGTCAGACAAAAAAGCTGTGCTTGAACACACCACACAAACTACAGCCGATGGCAAACTAAACATGTGCATTCTGTGTCTGCGGGAGATGAGTTAGCTGACCATATCAACAGATATCAATAGTAAATACTCATCATTCAAACGGAGAAACCAGAGCAAAGATATAAGAGATAAGCAAATAAATAATAAACGTAACACATAAGTAAAGAAGTGCTTGGGTACCATTTTTAATATTAGTAATGTTTAGAGCCTAACCTTCTTCTATGATAATATTCAGGTATTGGAACGCTTGAGTAATATCACGTGACGTCACTCATTTCATCACATTTGCTTTAATTCTCTGTCTGTCTTAAGTCTGTCTCCTGGTCGTTCGTGAAAAAGAATCCAACACCTGCATATTATTGTCATTGATATATTAGTATTTCTGTTGTGACCAGGAGATGTAGCTGGATTTCTATTTGAAACAACCCAGTAAACTAATTAAACAGCTTAAGTTTTAAACTGAAGATTATCCTAGATTAAATAAATAAACAAATATCTTTAGGTTTGTTTTTAGAACAGTATAAAAAAAGTGAGAATTTGCATAGTCTGCAATCATTTGGGGTTGATTGTTGTAGCAGTGCTTCTCTAAGAGAGCTTCAGCATGCTTACAGTGAGCGGAGCCGGTGGAGGTCATGATAACGAGCGACTACAGTGTAAGACAAGAGAGGACCAGGCCTGCATTTCTCTTTGTGTGTTGCAGTTATCCGTGAGGGGCTGCCGCTTTTACTTTTGTGTTCATTTGTTTTAGTATTAAAGTCTAAATGTTCGCCGTTTCCTCCCCGTTTTACAAACTTTGCTACAATGCTAAAAATCCTTTCTAAGTATCTAGTTGACCTCAGTAAATGGATAGTCACCTATCCTACTCAAACTAAAATAATTTGAATACGTTTGTCATATGAATGTATAAAGGAAATATACTGAGAACCGCTGCTAATATGTCATGTAACTGTATCCTGTGCTGCTGGCATCCACAGTTTTCATTTGGTCAGAGAAAAACCTGGGTTCTTCGAAAGGGTCTTCCTTCATTTCTGTCTTCTGATGCAGTTTGGGTTTCTTGCCACCGTCTGTGCAGTCAAGTCGACAGTAATGCCAAAAATGAAGTGTCCCAACAAAGCAAGATGAAGGCGACGGCAGCAAGGAACCGAAACTCCATCAGCGAGAACATGGAGAACACAGAGTGCCCTGGTCTCCCTGGTCCTGATGAACACTCAGAAAGTGTCTGTTGAGCTGTTTTCTCAGCTCAGGTGACAGAAGTTCACTGGAGAAGCATGCTGGCACTATTAAGCCAGCTCTAATCACGTCACAGGACGCGAGCTGGCCAGAGTCGACTGGCCTCTCAGTGTAACCACACCAAGATGCTCTGCTTTTGTGTTTATAAGAATAAGCCAGCATCAGCCCTCGACACTGTATCCACATCTGAAATATCACAAACACAAAGTCAAATAAGACCTGCATCATTTTTAATACATGTTACGTAAATATTGTGGCAAAGGCAATGCCCCTAGCATCTACAAGAACATACAGTGTACTCCTTAAGGAGCTGTCAGTGACAATTACAACATAAAAAAATACCCATGCCATACCTCTGCCCAGCTATTTGCTGATTGTTCTGTGCTGTACAGCTCTACACACTTACTGTACACACACCTGTCTAAGGCCTTCTGTTAAATCGTTTTGCATGAATTTGTGAATATAGTTTAATACAAAAAATCATATATACACAGTATGTGTTTTGGAAATGATAAAAAGGTTTCTTTATGATTATTATCATAAACAAAATAATTGCAATCATAAGTAAAGTGTTGTCATGAATATATGTACACAATTGTTCAAAGTCAGTTTAACACATCAGTTTAAAAAAAATCTAATCCAGCTTCTGTTGCTTTTCTCTGCTGTTATCAACATAACCAGACATACCAGTTAATAAAAAGCCTCTCCGAGGTCCAAATTTGTTCAACCCTGCCTAACTTTTGAGAGTACAAAATCTGAAAAGCATCCAGGTGTTCTGATTAACTAAAGACCTCTCTAATAGAGAATCGTCAGAAGCACTACCTCTACCTCATGACAGAAGCAAATGAGCTGTAAAGTGTGTAAAAGGATTGACAGCTAATACCTTCCTCTGTTCAGCATCTGTTCAGCCCAGAGCTAGCCAGAGATGAAAAGACAGCAAAACGTGAACCCCCTGCACACTGGCATGCTGCACACACACACTTTTGGCTATTCTCATATATTGTTTTCTCATGTTTAGGGGGAGGTGAGATCTGTGTGTAGGTCCGTCAGACGCCTCCGTCTGACAACTTTTCTAATCCTGCCAAATAACATGCTCATCTCAAAGAAAGCAACAGTTCCCGCGTGCATCATTCATTTACCCTCATGCCACGTTTTTCTTCTGTAGAAGATCACTTAACACAAATCCGGTTTGGTAAATTCAATACAACGTCAGTAAACAGTGTCTGAGATGATCTGTCAGTTGCTGTTGCTGTCTGCTTCTGTGTCTGCCTGATGATTTTGTTTGTACAGTACAGTGAAAGTGTGGCAGCAGCCATTACTGTCCTGTGCATCGTCCAGGGTCTCACACTCCAGTCCAGCAGAAGGCAGCAATGCATTTTTTGTTGTTGTTGGTTTTCCTACCATTAAAATGTAAGAATAAGGTGGCGGCACAAAGAACAATCAGGGCGCCACAGTTTTCCTGAATACAATGCCGTACAGCTGTAGAAATTGTGTGAATTACAGTAAAAAGTTACCTGCATTCTTCTGTAATTGTTTGTGTAATTGCTTTTACACCTTTTCTCAGTGCATTACTTCTCTAAAGTCAAATAAACCATGACCGTTACGCACTGACAATGAAGAAAAGCATATAACTGACTACCCCATACGGAGCTACAGTAGCATGTGTCTCATGAATACATCATGTTTATCTATAATACATATGCACATATGGATCAGGGCAGGGTATTCTCTCCAAAGAGGCGAGTGAAGCTTCCTAAAATTAAAATAACAATACAAAGTAAGACAGAAGCAGAGCAGAATCTCTTTTCATCTCCGTGTCTTGTCTTCTATGAGTGCCTACTGAGGGGGGGGGGGCAAGGATTCACGCTACCGTCATGCTCTGATAGCCTCACGTCTCTCATCTCATATTCGTCTTTAAATTGAGCTGATCGGGTCCGAGTAATAACTGTACAATTATCAGAATCAACTAATAAACAATCAATCAAAAACCCCTCTATTAACACAGAAGACACATTCGATCCCCTCTTGTCTGATGAGGACACAGTGTAAGGGTCCAAAAACAACCCATCAATAATAATAGTTCAATAAGAGATAATAGTAATAAAGGCTAAAAAAAAGGTTAACTATTGTAAACATTTCAATGCAAATTTCAATATTTATTTTCTTATTCAATGGTTCTATTTCAATATGTTTAGTATTCTATATGTCAGTATAAACAGAAATAAATATTACAGTCCGGGCCATTATTTTTATTTATAGTAGATCCATTTAATAGGACGTGCATTTCTAATTTTCAAGAATATTTAGCCGTTATTCAACAGCATGGCTTTATTTGTGACACGTCGCTGTGCCGCCTGACCTTCTTTATCTGCTCACATCGTCTCACATTCATAAAAGAGACTTCCTCTCAATATTTATACGCCTCTCGCTGGCTTCTTCTAACACCGCACAGCCCATTTAAATGCTAAGTAGCCTTGTCTCTTTCAGTCTATTTGATTATGGCCATGCACTGGTTGGATGAGCATCCATCAAGACTAGATTTGCACTTGTGAAATTTAATTATAAATGTCCGCTTGCAAAATTCTTTCAAATAAATCTGTTCAACTTGGGTTTGCAGCTATTACATTCAGCGGAGAGCTGGGCTGGTACAGAAAGAGCGTGTGGAAATACGCCAGCTCGTGGCGATTTATCTTTACACAAACAGCTCTTTCTGCGAGCCTCCAAGATAAGTCTCCTAGCTTCCTTCTTAATGACAACTTCGTTTGAAATAAAATGTGGATGAATGCGTGTGAATTGTCACCAGTTTACTCTGGTGGAAACGCTGCGTTTCGTCCTGGAGGCCAGCTACAAAGAGCTCCATTGAAGACAGCAGATTAGAATTTCTTCCATGGCAAACATGAGTGCACTTTTTTCCTGGAGGAGGCCAGGGAGTTGACGCTGATAAATGGTGGTGGCAGAGGCAGGCAGCAGCCGCGTGGGGATTGGCTCTGTCATCTGTTTTCATTTAGCCCGAGCTTCACCACACTGTTGCATGCGGAGCGCTGAAGATGCTCTCCTGACAACGCAGAGGGTTGGTTTCGCTCCCGCTTTCGCCGCTCTCTGGCTTTATGAACGCCAGATTCACCTCCACAGCGAACCGGTGGAATCTTAAAGCGAAAACGGACATTTTGTCATCCCTTCCTAGCCCTCATACCGCTTTCTCACTCCCCTGAGCTTTGTGTGGGGAGTGGACTGAAAAGCAAAGATACTGATTTTGAACAGAAAATGATGCCAGGACTTGGGAATAAACTGTTATGCTTTATACCCGCCTGCATGTTGTATTGTCCATTGGTTAAATGCATGAAACCTTTGCGGCTTTGACATTCATTATGGAGGCAGTAAAGCAACTCTATTATAAATACTACACCTGATGAATTGCCACACATCCTAACCCAGAACACTGAAACAGAGCGGTCATATCTACAGCGCTGACTTCAAGCTACACATACAATTCATAATAATTGTAATAGGAAATATGCGTATTACTATTAAAGTCTTAAACTCGTGCGATTTAGTGTCAGTAAACAAGTGTGCAATTAAAGGACTACAGGCCACAAGAACTCTCCAGTAATCCATCGTGCAGAAATAATCAAGCACTGCTACTGAACATCAGAGAACTATCCATTAGCCCGCGCTCTCTTCAGACTTCAGCTCATTAGAGTTATGCAGGGGAATAAAGTCACTGATAGAGTGGCTTTTCTGCGTTACACATCAAGCATCGTAGAAGAGTCCAAGAGTTGAGTTCAGCCACATTACAGGAACACAGAAGCAGGTCTGGTACTGCATCAAATGGTCAATCCACGAGAGAGTCAGGCATGAAATATTGAAATCCAGAGGCACTATTCTAAACAACTAATGCGAGCTAAAGGGTAAAGTACGATGAAGATACACACACACACGTACAAGGTCTACACATTTTACTTGAACCCAACATTGGTAAGATACTATTCACTGAAAAAATATTTCAATCGTCCAAACATTCTAAAATCTTTTATCTTCACCTTTAGTTGTGAAACTAAACATGAACTGATGGTTTTATGTATGGCTACAAACAAGAAGGAACACTTGTTGCCATTGAATATCAGCAAAGGTTTGATACAGCTAATGCATGTCTGATCTCATATCGTGACTAATAAAAGCATATAAAACCATCCCAGTTATATTAACCCTTAACAAATCTGCCATGATACTCTAAGATAAATGCAGTCATTGCAAACAGCTTCCAGAAGGTTTCCCTATCATGTTTTCATTGATTTGAAAATGAGTTCATTGATGACCGAGACTGCCAAAATCAAGCCCTCTCCAGTTTAGTTTTTAACAAAGTTATATGGCAACATACTGACAAAAATACATATCTTGACCAAATCAGACTGGGTTAAAGCTAGGCGAGATCCAGCAGGAACATACATACAAGTACCATCTTCTGCTGGCTACCATGGAGGCTCTTACCAGTGTTTCTTACTGGACTTCTTTAGAGAGTCATAAATAGATATTAAAGTTAACTCGAGAGCTTAACAGAAATCATCCGCAGTCCATTATTTCCTTCAGTCAACTTACTGGATAAGGCTGAGCTTCGCAGGTCAGATGAACTGGGTGGTGTTTGCGATGTATTTCCACAAGTTTAATCAGACGCGCTTTCATATAGAAAGAACCGCGGAGGAACTGAAGCAAGACGATCTGAGACAATCAGTGTAACGATGCAGTTTTCCAGAAGTGGCCAAAGTTATTTCTGCTGATGGTCATGTGTGATCTGCTCGAGCTGTTAGTTTGGACATCCATAGAGAACTTCCATCCTGTCGGCTCCTTCCCCGCACCTGCAGGAGAACTGCTCCGCTGCGATCCCTCTGCAAGTGACTCGAGTCCGCTAGAAGCAGATCATACAGTGGATGGAGAGCTCAGTCTTCTCACACACGCGCTTACACAGCTCTCTTCGGATCGGAACACTACCATAGTACTCCTAATAGGAATGCAGCATACAGTATCGGGGTCCGATTCGTAAACGAATCATCATTTGAACCGTTTGTTCAGTGATTTGGTCGAACCGATTCAGAAGAATTTGTTGATGACTCGACAATGAGTGAGTCGAGAAAAGCTGGATAACACGCTGGATAGTGGAATCGAAATCAAAGCTGTGTTTGGTTAGAACTTGAACTGTAATACATGACACGTTAAATGACTTCTGCCAACTTTCGTCAAATTATTCAGTGTACCGATTCATTTAAACAGACCGTTCGAACGAACCGATTCAGTCATCTCCAGGCGCTCAAAGCTCGTGATTGTGTGTGGAATATAGAGAGCGGACTGGAGCTGTTCCAGAACTTTTTAAGCCCAATTATTTTTTATACGCACATTAGTTAGTGGTGGTCCGTATATCTGTCCTGAAAAATGCAGAAAAACACAGCATCTTATATTTGTCAAATCAGTGTTAGCTGAAAGTGTTGCAGCACTATATGATAACATGCCTGCCGCCGTTGGCGCCTCCCTGTGGTGATACGAATAAAATGTTGGCTTATTATCAGTCATTAAATGTAAACAACACTGATATAGTTATTTAATACCAAAAGAGAAGCACAACAAAAGATTTAACAATTACAAAAGAAACAACAAAAGCAAAAACATATATATTCAATTACTTTATTTTATATTTATAATAATTAAATCTATATCAGTACTGCAACATTCAGTATTGCTTGCTCATGACGTGTTTCGGGTTGTGCATCGGGTTGTTACATTGTTCTCGTAACGCATGATGGCCAGTCGAAAAGAAATCAGTACAATAAGACATTAACAAAATCTGATAAAAAACTAAAAATAATTATGTTCTCAGAAACCATAAAGAATACATCCACAAAAGGTGTGTTTATAAATGCAAAAAAATCATAAATTTACCAGTGTGCAAACAAAGCTTTGAATGTTTTAGATGTAAGATTTGCTTGTTTCGTCTGTGCTGTGTGTGTGTTTACCTGGTGTGTTCTACACTATACAGGGACCACACGTCACAAATGTAGGTTTACGTATTGTCACGATTGAGACACAGGAAGGCGTTCGGATCCATGAGCAACAATGTTTATTAAAGGACACACAGATTAAAACAGGCAGCAGGGTCGATAACAGCAGACGGGCAAATCAGAGGCAACAGCAAGAGAGTAAACAGAGTTCATGGCAAATGGTCAGGCGATGAGTCACACAGAGTCCATAGAGGTGAGGCAAGAGCGAGAGTCCGAGAGCAGGCGAAGGTCCAGATCCAGGAAGGCAGAGAAACACGGAGGGAACACAGGAAAACACGGCTGGCACGACAACGGGGAAGACGCACGGTACATCCAAACATTGACGAGCGACTAACAAAAGGATATCCGGGGGATTTATACATGTGACATAAGGCGGAGAAACAATGAATCCTCGACAACAAACAAGAGCGGCGGAGACATGAACAAGCAACAAAGACAGCGGAGACATGAGTTCATTGATAATTAGTCCAACGGGTGAAAACAGACATAAAACAGTTTGCTGGAGCTGGAGTGCCATCAGCAGACCGGCATCTCCAGCTGAACATGACATGTATACAGTAGGGTTAGGGAAAATATCTAGAAAATACAGTTTGTACAGTAAGAAATAAAAAATCATTATGCCTATGGAATGGATCCATAAAACATGTAGACGTGTGTGTGTGTGTGTGTGTGTGTGTTGACTTTTGAGACTTACTTAGTCTTAGCTCACATGTGAATCTGTCACTATTCAGCAAATCATTTTATGTTTAATTAATGAAAAAAATGTCCTTTTCTGAGAAGGAATTAAACAAATGCAGTTAAGATGGACAGTTCTCATGTATTGTATTGGATCAGAACCTACAAGGAGAGGTTGACCTTTTCGCCCCAGGACAAACCATTGCCCAACATATTTTTTGAAGGGCAGGGATGCATTAACCTGTGACTGGCCCAACCTCATCTTTTAAGAATTCCCCTTCATGTCACGGTTCATGGGTTCATGATCTCATTCATGCCTGTTGTGTGTATGAATGACTAGGTGTGGCTGAGTGTGGGTAACGAGTTAACTAGTTCCAGCTGTGGCTCGTTACCCAACACTATTTAATGTGTGCTAACCTGTCTTGTCTTCGTCAGTTCCTCTGTCTTTGCTGGTTCGCTGTGCGGAGCTCCGCTCATCACTGCTCCGGAATTCCTGTCTTCCTTGCCAGCTTTGGTAGCAGCCCCATGGCCCGTTCTCCTGGAACAAAACCTTTCTGGCACCCCCAGCCTGAGCTATTGGCTCTGCACCTTTGGGCTCTTGATGGGAGCCTACAGAACTAAGCGAGAGTCCTTGAATACTATACCAAAGGCTAGAGTGGCATCTATTAGATGCCTCTATGTTCTTAAATGGTTGGTCTTCTCCACCTGTAGTCCAACCCATGGTGATATTGTTTTCCCTCCAAGAGCTGTTGCATAAGGAAACAGCCCTTCAATGCTTCATTGTAGCACAAATGTCTTTTCACACTCCTATAGCTGATCAGTAGGCAGGGACAACTTATTTGTTCTCTTTCTGAAGGGCTCTAGGAGGCTTAACCTGCCTCTGCCCCTTACCATCCCTACATGGGACCTGTCAACGGTCCTGAGGGCCCTAAATGTGTGGCGTCTGGCTGGGCTTCACCATCCACCTTTGCCAGGTTCTATAGCTTGGGGCTTACCCTGCTTATATGTGGTCCCTCTGAGCCCTTAGACACTTAAGGCCAGTTCATATATTAGTTGTTCCTTTATCATAGCACTGCAGAATTTGAATGTTTCCCCATGAGCATCTAGAGATCCAGTACAAGTGAAGTATCAATAGAGAACGTACCTGAGATCTATGGCAGAATGCTGTTTATATAGCCATATCGTCCTACACTTTCTGACCATAGGCTTGTGCAGCTCTGCTGCCTCTCCATTGGTTCGTTTTCTGATCACTACACAAACCAATGGCCTTGCCAACAAACGGCTGGAACAAACGGCTTAAGATAGTTTTAAGGTGTTCAGTTCAGGGCAGTTAGCGGCTTTCTGTAATACATTTCTTTCCTCCCTTCATCTTCCTGCCTTTTTCTCCTCTGCCAAAGAAACACAGTCCTCTAAAAAGTCCTCAACCCTACTCTTAACACTTTTTGATCGTAAGAGCTCTTTTAAGGTGTAAAGTGTTTTGTGAATCTTTACTTCTCTTTAATTGTAAAGGGAAATGCCCATTTGCTAAGAATGTAACTAGAAGCAATCTCTTCTCCTGATTTTTATGAATGCAGGCCCTAATTTGGAACTCCTCCTTTTTACATCTAAAGCATTATTTGGCATCAAAACACAATAACAAATCATTGTGTGTGTGTGTGTGTGTGTGTGTGTGTGATTATCTCTCTAGTTATGCCAGCTTTTGTGTTCTTAGCTTTGTATTTCCTTTACATGTTGTGCTGTCTGTGATTATTATTGCCTTGCTAAAAGTGCATTTGAACCTAGAGCTAGTGTAATCAACCCGAAGTGGGTTACACAAGCATTAAAATAAATCATTATAATTCAATATACAGATAGCAGCAGTCCTACACAAAAAAATACATGAAAAATGCTGCTCCACATTATAAATTCATCCTTCCTCCACATTTGCTATTAAGAACATGAATCTAAAGTAATACATTTATTATAGTACTAAAATGTGCAATTTGATTTGTCTGAAGGTTGTCAAAGAAAAGTGTTGTGTCTAGGACTATTGTCAACAAGTATCTACAAAAAAGTTCAGCTGCATAGACAAATACAGTGGTCAGTATATATATTTTTCTGGTTTACGATGAATGGTTTGCAGACATGGATTCTTCTTGCTATTTACCCAAACAGTATCATGTTACTGAAAAAAAATATAATTTATTATGTGGCTCCCCTTAGTGGGCTAAATTGTAAATACAGTCTTTACTGTTTCTGTCTCGTTATTTCTTCCTGACATGTAGGGGATTACAACTTTGGTCTCTCTGATTCTGACCACAGCCAGGCAGACAAGTGGAAAGCTGCTTTGTTTGAAAATGCTTCGTACAGTCATACTCTAAAAAGCAATGTTTTGCCAGAGTTTTGCTAATGTGTGTAAAGGTACCAAATTTTAAGAATGAACCTAATTATAATATATTGTATTACATTATATTTTAATGAAATATATACTGTATAAAATTGGTCTAAAACCTTTTAAATTGCTTGGTTAGGATTGGTCAGTAACTAAATATGTCTGAGGCCATGCTTCTTGTCAAGTCACCTTCATTTCTATAGCGCTTTAAATAATAAAGATTGTTTGAAAGCAGCTGCACAAAAACAAAAAGGAAATATATTTAAAAGAGCAAGCAAATATAGAAATTCAGCTATATTAGTATGAACTGGTGTAGTGCGATTAATACAAATCTCTGCCTTGGTTCCTCAACTTTCTATTTTGGCCCCTGTTTTGCTATCTCTATATACATTCCAAGAATGTCATGTCTTTTCCTTTTCCTTTCCTACATGCCTTTGGTTTACATTTTATCAAACATGGGGTGTCAATTCATTTTTATGCTGCTGACAACCACATTGATCTGCTATTGAAGCACAATGACAAAACATGCTTAGAATTCGTAGTTATCTGATATCAAGCCTTGGCTTTCTTTGTATTACATGTCAAGGAGAACAAATCAGAGGTCATTTTTGGGGGCTTGATTGTGTATTAGGAGATTTAATCTTGTGTGAAACCCTGAAAAAAGTGGATGTATTATTTATTTTTATTTTTTGATTCTGCACTCAAATTTGATAAACGGATCAATTCTGCAGCCAAATTCAGTTTTGTTAGTTTAACTTTGTTTTGTTCAGTTAAAACTTCTATCTAAAGCTAAGAGTTTGAGAGAGTGATCCATGCATCTGTGTCAGCGTGACTAATGTAATTCTCTTTATATTGCAATAAGCCAATCTACGATAAATTGTCTTTGAAGGGTTAAAAATGTAGCTGCCAGAATATTGACTGACATCACCATATCTATTTATATCTCACATGAATTATGTTATTTTCATGGGCTGCTTATCTGCTACAGAACTGGCTTTAAAAGATTACTATTTGTTTTAAAAGGTCTGACTGGATCAACTCCTAAATATCTCTGTGTGAACATTCACATGCGAATATATCTAGATCTAGTTGAGAGGTGAGCTATTTCTCATGGTGCGGTACACGGTGGATGCTTTCGCAGGGCGGTGAAGGGATGGCGTTCTTGAGTTGCGCTCTCAAACTGGGGCTCTAGGCTGAAGACAGAAACGCCGCTGGGTAGAGGTGAGTGTCCGGAATCATTGAACTGATATGTGGCCGGCAAATCCCAGTGGTTTTCGGGAAGAACTGGACTAGATGCCACGGAAAATCTTGGAACCACTTACATCTAGGACATGAGGAATTAACTTGATCAAAGAAAAAGCACATGTAGGAATTTTGAGGCTAATAAAATCTTTGTCCAGTCTCAGCCGAAAACAAACTGCTAGTAGATGATCGCGCCAGCTCATGGCATGCTCTAAAAATTCCTCCACATACCCCTTCAATGTCCTTCCACTCTGCCGCAGATGGGTATAAATGCACATGGGACTAATGACAACATGGAGGACAGCTGGGGAAACACAGGTGGGAGCAAATTAACTAATGATTACATACAAATACAGGAAAGACCAAATATGGGCAAACAGGAACTAAAACAGGAAGACATGAACCCGAAACTAAGGACCGACAGAACGTAACAATAGTTTATAAAAGTATAAATGTTTATAATGTAGATCATTCTTCAGATCAGAGAGTAACTTCACTCCTGAAACTCAGATTCAGTTATGTCAGGTGAGGGCTTTGAGCTCAGAGCTGAAGATAGAGCAGCACAACCTTCATCTGTGACACCAAAATAACTCAACACGTAGACAAATATAACCATTTGAATCGTACTTTGTTACTGACCCTGAAGTAACCCCAGGAGAGGAGATATAATTGCCAAATTCTGATGAGAATGAGATTTCTGCATGTTGATCATAATGATGTAAGGATGGATCTGTCTGCTCCTGTAAGAAACGCCCACAGGAGGACAATAGCACTGTGGCCCAGTAGTTCACGACACAGTGAAATGAAAAAAAGCAAACAGAAGCGCGCAACACAATTAAACAACACAATAAAAATACCCCAGACACTAGGGGTCAGCATTGGCAGTGAAACACAGATATGTTCTCGAGATGCCACAAGATTGATCTTAAGATGTGTAATTAATTTTTAAATCGCAACCTGGAGCTCTGTAGTTTCAAAATGCAAATAAATGGAAAACATGACCATGGCTACACTGGCCCGCCGCTTGTGATGTGCGCACAATTGCTGTTTCTGCAGACCAACGTCCTCCTAGTGGTCGGGAGATTCATTTTGTTTGTTTTGAGCTTATGTTTTTGGTTTTTCTTTTTTTTGTTATAAGCTTATGTTTGCTTTTTTATTTTGTTGTGATCTACTGGGCCACCGTACATTGCCCGCATACAAGCCATGATTTCGTCAATACATATTACATATTAATTCTTGTGCTCAAACAAATTGTTTTGTCATGTTTGGTCATCTGTCAGTGTATATGAATAGAAATTTGGTGAAAACCATAGAGATGGTCTTTTTGCAATTTGGATCAACTTTCCTTAAAAAAAATAAATGAATAAAAAGCAGTTTTGCTCAGAATATAGAAACTAAAGGAAACGTCCCAGGTTACGTATGTTACCCTTGTTCTGCAAAGGAACGAGACGTCGTGTCAAGTGAGATGTTTTGGGGAATGCCTCCAGCGTGACGGCTCTGAATCATGCGTGCAATCAGTCCAATGAAATGGTAAGACGTCAGAGGCATCAGAGAAGTTTGAGGGAACAGAGCACACTCAGTCAACTGCAGAAGAGCTCTTCAAAACACTTCTGCCTCTAATAGATACAGGACAACATGGAAATCTTCTACAAGCTTTATGAATTTATCTACTTTATGGAAAAGATGAGAAGAACTGAAAATGAAGGGAAGCTGGATGAATGCTGCCACATATTAGAACAGAAATTGGATGACATTGATGCAGAAGACCTGAAGCTTGAGGTAAAGGGTGCACTTAGGACCAACACATATCTCTTCAACCTTTGAGATGCTAGACTACATATATAAAGAGAACATACTTGACGTAAATCCAATCTTGAGTATAGCTTTAAGACTACTTCTCACTCTCCCTGTAACAGTAGCTTCAGATGAGAGAACTAATAAAACAAATAAAAACATACCTTAGGTCAGCTATGTCTCAGGACAGGCCGTCTGCACTCGTAAGGCCACATTTTAGCAACTACATCTGAACTGAGCATCCCAGCCATACACAGCATAGCATTTAAAAATTAAGCCAATAAAAAGATTCATCACTCTTCTGAGTACTTTGGACACAAAAATTAAACCAGAAGCCTAGGTTTTATTTTATTTGTCCCTCACCAATTAAAGCAGAATGAATTAGGAAGACAAACGTAATGTGCATAAACTTATGTTCAAGAAAAAGGAACAGAAGACAAATACAGGTCCTTTTCAAAACATTTGCATATTGTGATAAAGTTCATTATTTTCTGTAATGTACTGATAAACATTAGAC